>JAPMOQ010023642.1:18514272-18534263 GCA_026543055.1 Argiope trifasciata
TTTTCTCACAGTTATTTATCCCACTCATTATTTCAACGATATGAAGCTCATTTTGTTAAATAGATTTTTATTCAAATTAAATTATTAAAATTTAAAATGATTGTTTCCATTTAACATATAGCTTTTGTTACCATCATGAAAAAAGTGATGAATTACTCTAAGGGATTCAGCTATAATTATTAATTATATATTCCCATAATTACATTTAACATTTGGGTTACTTTCTTCAGAATATAAGAAATATCTATTCTTAGAATTAAATTAATTTGTTTGTATCAGAATAAGTCAGAAAGAAAACATATAAGTTATTTATTCTCCAATTTAACTAGTTTAAATTTGCTGAAAAAATGTCAATGTGAAGCTTTGTTCCTGTTTTCTAAGTATGCAGAATAATATTCCAGTAATTGTAAAACCCCAGTTAATCAGACTCCCACTTTTGAATCCTATTTAAATTTACTAAATATGATTCACTGAAACAGTTTTCTTGCATAGTTTTAATAGAAATAAAACCAAACTTTTCGTGCATAAAAATTTATAGTAATTGAGGAATTAACCATGGATCAGTTTATTATAATTTCTGTAAATATTTAATAATAATTTCTGTATAAGTAGTAGAAACTTAATCAGTTATTATTCCGGAATTTATATACACTCATCCATGCCGATCATAATGGGAAAATGCAACATAAAACATTTGTAACTCAATGAAAACAATTGAGGTTTAGTAACAATAATGGAATTTATTGTTATGAAATGAGCTTAAAATATTTTTGAAATTAATCAAAAATTGGGAAAATTTTGCAGCAATTTAATTAGTAAAATTAAGAAGATAATTTTTTAAAGTTTTATGTGTTTTAAAAATTTAGTGCTGTAATTTTTTCAGACAATATGAAAGAACAATTCCAAAATGATGAAATTAAAAATATTAATGAATTAATTCATTTATTAATTAATTCACAAAATTAAAAAAATATGATTAGAATTTGGTTAGAAGTAGAGATTATCTCTAAAACCAGTTTGCTTTCACATATTTCTTTCAAATATATATGCAAGATTTTGATGTAATAAACTATGAAAAATATTAAAATCATTTTATTTCAACTTATATGATTTCAAAATGTGACAATTTAAAAATTATTCAATTTTAACAACGTTATTAAATAAGCATTCTGAATTGAGTATGTTCAATTCTTTAATAAAATTATTGTCTCAGGCTTTTTACATTTCTCTAACTCTAAATCTTTACTTAGAATTTGACATAAATTTTCAAAGCATTTTTCTAGAAATAATTTAATCATAATTTGCTCGAATTTGTTTAATCTTATAATTTTAAATCATCCGATATCTGTTTAATTATCATTTATTAAGATTGGTAAAAATTTTGATGTATTGAACATCCTTTAATTTTGGCGTTAAGGACTTTTCAGTAGTAATTTATACACAGTTGAATTTATTAATCCAAATTTGTAGTAGTTTCAACAACTGAAGAATAAAAGTATTTAAAAAAACTAAATTACCTTGCAATTTCAAATTTTCTGAAAATTAATTTACTTTCTTCCGCATCGTTTACAACATATTAATAAAAATATGCAAATAACTTTTCCTGCACCTCTAATTTTTATAGAATTAAAGAATATTTATATAAGTAAAGAATAGAGAAAAGAAATGTCAACATAATAGAATATTTATACAATAGAATAAAATACTTTAAATGAAAGAACAAATGAAAATTTTCAAAATTTCATTAATCATTTACTTCACGCATTAATGACACACGACATTAATCTGATTTATGGATGAACTAAAGGTGAATCTTACTGATTCTCACACCCAATAACTCCTTTTAGGAGAAAACCCAAGAGAATTGGTGCTTCCAATTCAAACCTAGTTGCCATCGATGATTTGACGGAAAACATGCCAAAAGAATATGCATACATCATATAATTGATTAAATAACTTTTACCGTTTCATTGATCTTTGCTATCAGCTCTACATAAACTAAAACGCCCAACATTCTAAAGCTGACAAAGTGCGATATTTGCGATATTTAATTTGAATTCTGAATCTTTGGAATGTGAATTTCGAAATGTGCAATGTTTATCTAAATGAATGAAGAGTTCACAATTTTTAGGATATCATGTATAATTCAATAAAGTCTTTACTCCTTTTAGCTTTAATTCTATAAGTTATGGACGAAAAAAGTTTGCTTGCATTTTTCTGTAATTTACACTGATACATTTCTAAATTCAAATCATTTCCTTTACCTGAATGCTTACAAAAGGTATAAATAAAATATATCTATTGAACTTAATCAAAAGAACTCTACTTTCTAAACTTTTGCTTCACCATATGTATATATTCCAATAATAAACATAAAAACGTTGTTTTTCAATGTAGTTATTCAAATGATAAAATTATCTTATTTTTTAAATTACAAAAAAAAAATTTCAAATTTTCATAGTTTAACCATTGTGTTGCCCTGATTACATAGCAGAAAGGCTTAAAGAAATTAGATATAACGATGTCGAAATTAAGGAAAATAATTTTAAAGACTAATAGCATATTTTTCCCACAATACCGAATTAATATCAAAACTAAATTGCTTTATATCAGATTATATTTTCATGCATAACCCACTCTTTCTTTAATTAGACTAAATTATGTTCCCTTTTTGAGTTTTAGTTCTAATATGAGATGTCCTTCGAATATACAAAGCATGTAAATAAAAGAAAACTCGATGTCGAAATTAATCTGAACAACTTTTAAAGCAATAATGTTTTCCTTATTATACGAAATAGATGAAGTCATTCAAAAGAGCTCTGAATCAGTTTAACATTTCCGATTAATTATGTGTCCTTTTTTGAAAGTACCTCATTAGCGTCAATAGTATATTCAAAGACATTTCTGATCAATAGTTGATTGTTTTCAAAAAGGATTCCTGAATTCGCTGAAAGCGCATATTAAAGTAAACGCCTCGAAAGAAGAAAACAAAACAGTTTTGAGAAAATTTCAAGTCAAATAGCTGCGAGCTCTCCACACCTAATTAGAATGTGTCAGGCGTTTCATATGGCCACTTAAAACGCTGTCCATTATTTAAGTTTTATCTTTATGAATAAAACATCGTGGAGAAATCCCCGCCTCCCAACGAATCATCAATTAATTCCGAGGTTCATTGTTTTAGCTAAAGCTACGATGACAATGAAGAAGATGGATGGGTGAGGATCACGTGATAAGGGATCAATCTCCCACTCCCCCAACTCATTCTTATTAAATTGCGATAAAGAGTTTACATTTTGAAAAGTCAGAAGTCTAGAATTCGGCGGCCAAGGTTTGTTTCAGAAATTCACTTTAGATTCCGTTAGCCCCTTTTGCAGAGAAAAATCTTACAAAAGGATATTTTTTTCTTCCGTTTTATATTCCCGATGGAGTAAAAGAGAATTCTGTTCAAAGGAAGTTGCTTACTGACCTATTTTTCTTATTCAAGCAGGTAAATCGTATATCTAGGAAGGAAGAATCGTTAGAGCTTGCTTTTTTTTCGAACTCTTGTATGATTTTGTGTTTTTCGGATGGAGAAGAAGAGGAAAAAATAGATCTCGAGCACAAAAAAACTCTTTTCTAATTCAGATTTATCACAAATGTTGATAAAATAAGATCGCAAAGCAAAAGCGGGTTATTGTTTTTTAAAGCGATACGTTAAAATAATTTTTTATGTTACGTTTTGGAAGAATTAAAATAAAAACGCTCAGAATTTTTTTTCTCTTCAGGAGTACCATTAACAAAACGTTTGAACAGAAGGGGCTCTTTTTGGATTGTTTTAAATTTTAGTTTGTAAACTGTGTGATAGAATTCAGCAAAAGCCTCCAAATTAGAATTCAATAAATATAAAACTTTTACGTTTCTCAAAATCCACGCACTTTTTATTCTTTCAAAAATGTTTCAAGGACTCATCTGCCTAATTCTTTAAGTACAGATGTTAAACGATTGATTGCATATTATGTATTAAAGGGAGGTTTTAACTTAACTCCTGGTTCATCTCAGTCTATTTTTAAAATACATCAGTAACTAAAAATGTCTTTACTGAAGTGCATTTAATATGAATTTGTATAGTAAAATTTGGTGAAATTCTCAAAAATAATTCATTTAAATCTGCATATTTCTCGTTTCTGGAGACCCAAGTTAGCGAATTCAGTGATAGACTCAAAATAGGATTAATTTAAAGTTATAAACTCAATGGTTTCCAGAACCTCGGTTTTTTTTTTCCTTCTTAAGGCTGTCAGATGTTCTAAATTACAATGAGGTTTCAGAAAAATAGGAATTGTTTTCAATTTAAATAAGTTGTATTTGCGAAAGATAAGTATCATTCAAATTGCCTTTCATAAAGGTAGATCAAAAAGATTATTATATATTTTGCTCAGATTATTATATATTTTGCTGTGCTTTTGAAAGACAGTAAAGGCACTAGTCAAAAAATGCCTTTGTCGTTACATGGTATATAAATATAACATTTAGAAATAAGAGAAGAAATTATCAATCTTCACTTAGCAAAAAAAATATTAATTCTTCTAAACATCTGAATTTCGATACTAAATTCGTAGAGAAGCATCAGACTAGTGGCATTGCTCTGCCTTCGATTTTTTCAGATATTTTCGCAATTAGTTTTGTGTCTAATTTAACCATGTAAAAAATATGCATTTTGGGTCACTTGAGCCCAAATCGATGAGTTCTTTTGACAGATCTTTAACTTGGATTCCAAAAAAACACCAAATTTCCTTCGTCTGGATATTTTTATTTTCGTAAACAAACAGGCAGATATATTTCCAGAAATGCCTTCATCGAACTCAGGCATGTCTAAAACATGGAGATTCGTCAAAATCTCGAAGTTGAATTTTATAGCAATTATATTGCTTTACATCTGCATATTTCAAGTACAAGAATAATAAACCACAATATTATGAATACAAAAATAATTTTAATTAAAACTTCTTATCCTTTTGCAAAAATATCTGAAATCTTTACAATGTGTTGCATAATCATCAGCGAAGCATCGAAACACCCTTATCGTCATTAGAAGCTTCAAAGCGATCAATAACTTCCACATCCATTCTGTCTTTTAAACCCAATAAGTGTCTTGCTTCAAGTACTAAAACAATCAAAAACATTTCAAGCTTCCATACCTTATCCTAACACATGCGGGTTTCGATTTTTTTTAAGTATCCAATTATTTTCCAGCATCGTAAAGTCAATTACTTTTCTACTATCAGGAAAAGGAAATAATGATACGACCAGCATCAGTCTTCTGGAGCGGTGACTTTCAAAAAAATATCTGTACTAGTTACCATCATAACTGATAATCAAAACTTAAAATGGAAAAGCTATTTTTTATACCCAATAATCACATCGGGATTAGGACACGCCATGTAACAGATTGCGAAGAAATATTTCCAATCGGAAATCATTGTCAACATATAGTTTCACGCTAGGCTTTAACCAACAACATTCTAGAATGTAAATTTTTGATTTTTGTTTTTAAAAATGCATCATTTGCTCTTAATGCTGCTTTAATGATTACAGAATCATAACACGTTATACAACAGAGTGCGATGAACATTTTTAATCGGAAATTACTGCCAAAGATTTAATTTCAAACTATATTTTGCCAGCAATATTCGGGAAATGTTTGTTTAAAAATATTATTGTATTAGTCTTATTTACATTAATATTCAATTATAATTAAAAAAAGAATTATTTGTAGCCACAACGGTGCATATGTATAATAAAAATACTAAAGTACGTTATAATTTATCTAGATATTATACCAAAGGCTTTAGAATGTGAAAAAAGGAATTTAAAAGAATAACTATTTTAAAGAAAAAGTATATTGAGCAAGAAGTATCTTTTTTTTCAATTTATAACAATTATTCCCAAAAAAATGTTTTAATTCTTCACATCCTTAATTAAATATTGGTTTTTGGAATTTAGAGTCCTCAAAAAAAACTAAGATATTTTCAAATGTCCTAAATAATTTTTAAAACGTAACTTCGTATTTAAACATAAGATTTTAAAATAAAAACACTGAATTTATATATGAAAATTTTGATATTAAAAAACCACCAGAGCTGTATGGGTCAAAAAATGACATAGTATAATTAAGGCAAAGGAATCTGAAGTTTATGAATAAAATTTGCTTGACAATTTTACAAGAGAGAAGCATTCTGGGAAAACTGAAGATTATTCTAGTGAACAGTTGCATATGTTATTCTTTGGAATATTAGAAATAACTGTATTTATAAACTTTCAACACAAAGAATTAAAAAAATTAAATTAACTTTTACTAAAATTTTCTTTACATCCAGATTTGTAACGTTCTTTATTTGAACTGTAACATTCTGAGCCAAAGGCTTAAATAATTAAATCCTTCATCATTATATTTGGCTAGACAGCCCATGGTGGGTCAGTGCCTTCCTCTGAATTCTGTTCCACTGCATTCTATTTTTGACACTTGCACGTTTATTTATTTCTTGGATAGCCAGGAAGTCTGCCTCCATTGATTCTCTATCTCATTTTGAAACTACCCCTTTTCCCTACTTGTTAGTTCTGTGAAGAATTATTTTTTAATATGGAATCATCATCCATTTTAAATATATGAGCCTCCCAGTTCATCCGATTTATTTTTATGAGCTTTGTAATATCCGACTCTCTATAGATTTTATATAGCTCAAAGTTATATCTTCTCCAAACATTGTTGATTTCTGTCCCACAGAAAATGGCTCGGAGAATTATTCTTTCAAAAATGGCTATTTTATTTTCTCCATTTTGGGTCAAAGTTCCTAAGTCATACGTAAGTATTGGTCTGATTAAGGTTTTATATAGTAAAAATTTTGTATTTCTTGATAGTAGTGAGGATTTGAAAAGTCTCTTTAGGCCGTAAAACACTTTATTTGCATTTATTAGACGACATTGAATCTCCTTGATTATACAAAGAGTAAAAAAGCATGCCCTATTAAAATTTTCTATACACCCAGATTTTTAACACTTATACTTGAATAACATTTTGAGACAAAAGCTTAAATAATAAAAACCTTAGTCCTCTATAAATTTTGTCATTTTAAGCATACTTATATAGGTACCAATTCAAGTAAAATAAGCTTACAACCTTTTTTTTTCTTTTACGATCGCATTAATTAGTCCCAATCATATTAAGTGCCAGTTTATAACTGTAATTATACCCAGCATTCGATCTGCTCATCATTTCACAAGCCCACTCATAAAAGCTCCTTTCGCGTTTATTCAGACTTTAAATAAAATTTACCAGACTTAAACATTAAACTTCGCAGGCAAAAACTGACTTTCGTAATGAATACAGCTGAAATTTTCAGCATTCTAATTCAGTGGACATTTGCTGAATATTTAACAAATTCAGAGATAGCTTTTAATTAAATCCAGTTCTTAAAAATCTTAATCTGTATAATTAGGTTCGTTATTTACTGTAACATCCTTTCAAGAAAATCATACGCGATCTTTGCAAATTAAAGTAGAATTGTGAAGTGGGCGAATAGCGAACTACTCATTCAATTTCCTCTTCATCATCAGCAAAAGATGACTAAGATGAAAATTATCATCAAACATTTTTCATCTGAGTCATAAACAGCATCGCAGTTGAATTACAATTTTCATGATGGTATTTTCTCTAACATTCGCTTCGGGAACGACTCGATTGAATAAAATCCTTTCTCGCAGCATCCCATTAAAAATCTTGTTCCGAGGAGATAGGATGGCTGCATCCTATAACTTTTTATTTAAAAAAAAATGCTAGTTTGTGCTGATGCTGTGGCAGAATGAAAATAACAGGTGAAATTTTAAGCCTCTGAGCTTTCGCCCAGAAGAGAATGTTGTTTTTCTTTTGGAATCAGTAATTTTGAAAGCAACGCAGTTCATTAACAGCATAATTTTGCGCGTAATACTCGTCGTGATTACTCATTTGGTATCAGATATTGACTATTAAAGGAAATCCCTTTCTGAATGGACCCTTCAAACAAGCTTAGGGCATCTAAGCCCATTGACTAGAGAAAAAAGTAAAAATACTGAGCTCTGGTCCTGTTTGTTCCCACGGCACTCATCTTTACATAAATACGTGCACAATGTGCTAATTAGTTCATTAATTTAAGAAATATAATTTAAATTCGGGATTCAAAGCCAAGCGTAACTTCACTGATTCCAATTCAAAAGTTTTTAAGCTTTTAGAGAAGTAATTTTCGCATTCATCCCACTTGATCATGATGTCTAACTTTTTCATTGGCAACTAATCTACCAATCAGCAAAGAGCTGGTCAAAGTAAAGAATGGCAATTAATTACAATCTGGCTTGCACCAGAGTCGAGAGTTTATTTCCAGGTAAAGGCCGCCCTTCGCCATTCGATCGATCCTCTGGGTTTCACAATTAGCAATACTTTATTCGGGCTTCACTTGCCTCATTTCTATTTTATTACGAGACCGTAAAATGCTGAAAAGATTCTTTTCGATAGTTGTAGATTTTTTTATTTTTTATTTTATGGATAGTTTCTTGGACTACAAATTGGAATGGGTTTTTTTAATATGCCATTAGAATAATTTTTAATTGCTTTTTTCTCTGAAGTTCTTCGCAATTTCAATCGCCTTAAGGCACGTAAAAAAACCAATCATACATTGTTGCAAAAGAAATTTTTCACTAGTGTAAAATACTGAAAATTTAATTTTTATTTTTAAAAAAAAACCTTTTTTCGAAATTAAAAAAAAACTTAAGTAATTGGTCTTTACAATTCCTTTGATTACCTATCAATTATTTGAGAAAATATTGCAAGTTTCAGATAATAATAACATTTCACGTTGCTCTTTATTATACAGGGTGGTTATAATTAAAATTCCACTTTTAAATGAGCATAAATGGAAAACTATTGAACTAAATGTTATCAAACTTGGTAATAGTTTAAGGAAAGTCCTGAAAATTTCTTTTCCGCCAAAAAAAGTTCACAAAATCATCATCAGTGGAAAAATGGCCCTGTATGCAAGATTGTTGTTAAAAAGTAGGACATGAAGACATCGTTTTAAAATGCGTTAAATCGTCTCTGAAACGTGTTACACATCATGTTCAATGTGTGTTATCTCAAAAAGTTCTGTTTATGGGGATAATCTAAAGAATTTAGCGAAACTGAAAAATGCGACACACCGACATGTGCGTAACATCCCTCCTAATATGGTAGGATTGCTGTAGAGAATGCAGTAATGCGATTTAACTTGCTATCAATAAATGGTGGGCACTATATTTAACATGCTTAGTAACGTGTTAAAAAACGATTAAACGCATTTTAAACCGATACCTTCAACCCTTATTTTGCTTAACGTTACCACATACAGCGCCTTTTCACCGATGATGATAAGTTTTTGAACTTTTTCTGGGCGGAAAAGAAATTCCCATGACCTCTTTTAAACCAACACCAAGTTTGATTAAATCTGGTCCAGTAGTTTTCCTTTATATAACCGTTTCAAAATGAAACTTTAATTATAAACACGCTATATAATGCTCATCTGTACGACTAGGACTGAAAAGACTAAACGCCGATTAATAAAACTATAAGCTAATTTTACTTATTCATTCTATACTTATTCCCAATACTGATAGCATGAGTGCAAATTATATCATCTTAAAATAATTAATTCATTTTCCCATGATACACTATAGACGTATCTCACAAATTTCATTTTGACTTAATTGAGAAAATAATAATTTGAAATTAAAGGGTATGATATTGCAACACAACATTTCATTAGATTCTAGATGACATATGCGGTTTTGTTTGTTGGTACAATCAAAAATAGTTTCATCACAAACATTTACAAATAATATGTTTAAAAAAAAGATGCAAAGTTCAAATGTTCTTTGATAAATTTAATAAATTATATACCTCATTTTATAAATTTCGTTTCGTTGAATAAAATTCAGCGAAATTTTAACAATAATTTAAAGAGCCACTAGTGTGTGATTATTCCTGGCAATAATTTTGTATTTCTATTATACTTTAATATTTCTATTTAAATTGTGGCAACACTTGCATGAGGGTAGTGATATTCCATTATTTTATAAAACTGAAAGGCATTTCGTTCTGTTTTACTTATTTTTGAAAAGTATTTACGCAAAATTTAAATTTTACCTCAGAAATATTCCTAGAATTTCTTTTCTTATTTAAAAAAGTTTTTGAAATCCTTTTTCATTAGATTTTTAGGTGTTTTTTAATTATTATTATTAACACTACTTCTACTGCATATATTAGGTCTACCGGAAAGTTCTGTCCGTTTTAGAATGAAACAAAGGAATACATTTTTTCATACTTTGGATAAACTTTATTGAATAATATAATTGCCATCATTATTTATGACTTCTTGCCTGCGTGATAGCAATTTGTATATCCCATTTTTTAAAAATGTCTTATCTCTAGAGGCCAAAAATTGAACCAGTGCTTGTCTGATATCTTCTTCGTTCTTGAATTGTTTGCCCTGCAAGAAATTTTGTAAGTTTGAAACAAGTGATAATCAGATGGTGCTAGGTCAGGGAAGTATGGTGGATGCGACAGAATTTCCCAGCCTATCTCTGCGACTTTCTGACGAGTCCTCAAAGCAGCATGTGGCCTGGCATTGTCATGAAGCAGTATGATGTCCTTCCTGTTAAACATCGCCGGCCTTTTTTCTTGGAGTGCTGTTTTTAATTTATCCAATTGCTGACAGTACCTCTCCGAATTTAGCCTTTCGTTTGGTTTCAACAGTTCAAAATGTATTGGTCCTCGAATATCCCACCGTATACACGACATTCCCTTGTTCAGGCTTAACTTCGGTTTAGAGGTAGAGGGGGCAGGTTTTCCGGGCTCACAATATGCCCTTTTTCTTATGATGTTTTCACAGGTAATCCACTTTTCATCCCCAGTTATGAACCGGTCCAAGAAGGGTTCGATTTTGTTGCGTGCAAGCTGAGATGTGCATATGATGATTCGATCATTCAAATTCTTCTCACTTAACTTGTGTGGCACCCATCTCGAATACTTCCACACAAACCCTAGTTTCCGAATATGGTCGGAAATGGTTTGTTGAGCTGAATCAAGCCTTTTCCCAATCTCCGATGTTGTCAAAAAAGGATCTTGCTCTAACATAATCTTGACAGTATCGTCGTCGATCAAAGATGGTCGCCCAGAGCGTGGCTTATCAGAAAGGTCGAAATCACCTACAAGAAATTTTTTGAACCATCTTCTGCATGTTCTGTCAGAAACTGTACCTTCACCAAACACTTTCAATAAATTTCTATACGCATCTGTCGCATTTCTTCCTTGTTGGAATTCGTACAAAATACAGTGGCGTAAATGAACTTTGTCGGTAGCCATTTGTACACGATCGCGTCTCACTTAATACTAACAACTTTCGTCGCAGATGAACTAAAACGAAGCTCATTCGAGCTTCGTTTTAGTTCATCTGCGACGAAAATGTGTATACATTGTTAGCGATCAAAAGAGAGAGCCAAATATGTGTCACAGGAATATGCGCCTACTTGTTGAAACTGATTGTAATCGGAGCGGACAGAACTTTCCGGTAGACCTAATAGATTTGTTGATTATTTAGGGCTCTTTAATGATGCAATATGCATATTTCAATTTCAAAGAATTCAGAATAACCATCTATGTCCCTGTTTTATTTACAAATGTTTCTTTATTATTAATGACAATTTTATAATACCAGTTCATAAGTTGAAGTCTAGTCAAATAATTAGAAAAATAAAACAGTTTTAAACTTGTGTATTGTTTATATAACCCATTAAACATATTCAAAATATGGTCAAACAGTATATTTCTAACACTTTCATATTTTATCATCATGATATTGAAAATCAATATCCAAGCCGAGAAACTGAACATTACATTTTTGACAAAAATAACAAGTCGTGTTCATTCAAGTAATAAGTCATAATCAATATTGGAAATACGATCATCAAATTCATAATCAACATCGAGGAGAAAATATATATAACTTTAATAAATCATGCTGTAACTTTATTCTGAAAAAATTATATTGTAGATAATTAAGTAGCACATCACTATGGAAACAGTATGGAGCTCATTATATTCGATAGTTCACAATATTGCAAAACATATTAACAAAATTCTTTTTATCGGCAAAGCATATTTGCTTACCACTTTCATCTTTACTGATAACACATTTTTTCTTGAAACAGACGTGCATCATATCATTGTGAATCATTTTATGCTACAAATGCTACCTAGAAATTTGTATCTCAGTAAACATATGTCATTAATGGCCACAAACTGAGAAAAAACCATCAGGGAGATTTTATTTTTCTGTTATTTGATAGTTCTGTCAATGAAAATATATCAAATTTTTTAATCTCATTAAAGTATTATATAAGTATATTATACAGGTACCAAGAACTCAATTGCTTTGCCCATTCTTAAGAATTGAATAATCACTTAGAAATCTATTCTAGTTTTTGTACAAGAATAGAATTTTTCCTTTACTACCTTACAGTTGCTACGAGTTGATTAAGGAAATTAAATTAACTGAGTTGTTTACTGCTCTACTCCATTTTAGTGTGGATTCAGAAAAATGAAATATTATAATTGCAATTTGACTTCATTTAATTATTTATTATATAAATTGTTTTATTTCATAAACGAATGACTAAATTTTAAGTTAATCCTTTTTTTTTTTCTTTTTTAATCTATTGAACCGTTTTTTTACCAATCTTGATACTTTGGTAACCAAGTGGCAAATTATCTACATCAGAATTGGAAGATTATTAGTTGAAGGCTGATTAAAAAATAAATTCTGAAGATTGAACTAGTACACGATAAATCCGACTTTACGAATTTAACTTTCTTATATTGATAATTTAAATTGATGAAGGTTTAGAGAGTGGGTTGACAGTTCAAGCATCATTCCCATCAAATGGCAGTGTTTCTAAATGCCCAGAACAGTCAATGTAATTTCAAAATGACTGTTGAATCTAACAATCCAACCAATAAATCAAGTTTGATTCGCTGCTAAAAAGAAAAGTGAAATCTAATCCTTACGTATTGACTGCATATCTTCGTTTTAAGACAACGAAACTTTAGTTTAATTTAAGAGGCGTGGTGATCTGATAGTGAGATCTCAGCTTCGAAGCTGGAGTGCTTCGGGTTCGAGACCACATTTCATCGAAGAACCATGTGTTACCCAGTATGGTACTCATTAAGTCCAACGAAGTCATATGCCCTTTCACTGATGTGATGTGGAAGTTTGGAGATGGATTGCCAGCTCAGATGTCGTCCTCGTCATCTGACCTTGGCTCAAAATTACGAGATCGATCCCGAAACAGCCCTAGAATTGTTTTAAAATAAAACGTCAACATAACTAAATAAAATTTAGTTTAGTTATATTCAAGTTCCATTTTAAAGCAAAATTATGCTGCTTTGGGAAGGGTATTGGGGTTTTGAATTGCGGTCGTATGAAGAGAATGACATCTGAATTGCAACTCCATCCTAAAACTTTCGCACCAGTCCAGAGAAAATACATCTGGCTCCGATGGATTCAACTTGCCCCATACCAACTTTCATGGGCAACGAAAATTTGCAAACGTTACTTGAATAAAAATATTAAATTTCCATAGAAAAAAACTTTGCAAACAGTATTTGAATAACAGTTTAAAAAATGTTTGTCATATATTTGTGAGTGAGACGATGATCTAGGAATGATAGTTTTATTTTCAAAACAAATTAGAGTTTCTTTCATTTTCGACATTCCAACGTTTCCTGAAAAGGAAAAATAGTTTATGCAAAATTTTGTATTTTTGTTTTTATAATCTTTACAGAGAAAAACATTCTTTCTTCTTATCATTTTTTTAAAATTGTGTTGTTCGCAATTATGTTTGGTAATTGACATTTTTTTAATGTTTAAGCGAGCAGTAAACTTGTTTGCGCCTTTCAGAGCATGATAACAAACATTAAAGAAAATATTTATCAATTTCTTCTTTCGAGCATCCTTTTTTCTATACTGCTTATTTTTAATAAAAATGACAAAATTATTCCTTTTTTATAAAGTTTTCCTAAGAAACGATTAGTGTTATTTTTATGGCTTAAAAACTGCTAATGTATAACTTGCGAAAGAATTAAATTTCATTTTCTTGTTTCATCGAAGATAAATTTTCATTTCATAATCAAAGTTTTTCGGACAAAAAATAATTCCGCTTCGCTCAGCTTGCTTTTTTTATGTTGTTGCTGACAATGTGTAATTGCTTGCTAATTAACGTTTCTAAATTTTTATAATTATAAAAATAAAACCATTTTTTTATTTTAAATCTTTTAAAATCACTTTTTCCCACTGTTACCTATTAAAAAGTCAATTAGAAACAATATTTGCATTTTTTAAAAATATTTTTATGTATGCTTTCTTTCGTATTAGGAAAAGGTGTTCTGTTTTCAATTTTGGATGATCAGGTTCAATAGCCTGAGCAGCTTCAAATATGATAGTTTGATTTAAAGTTTGATATTAATTTTTTATTAAAAATTTAATTATTTAAAATTTAATATTAATGGCTTATTTAAAAATTTTCATGCATTAATTATGTTCTTAGTAGCATGATTTTATGAGTATAGATAAATATAAAAAATTAATGAATATGAATTGATATTTTTATATGATCACAGTGGCTGACTAAAAAATAGAAGCCTTAGAGCTCGACTTCGTAATACACTTCCATATAAGGATGTCGTTTATATCAAAAATAATTCTGACTATGCATGATACAACGATACATTTTCAATTGGTATAAATAAAAATCGTCTAAAATTAAGCAAATTAATATTTTCTTTTGTAGTTTGCCTCCAACAATTCTTGCTTTCAGAATATCCAAAGATTATTTCAGAAATTTTTATCTAAAGAAAAGGGTTTTTACACCATGTTATAATAAAGAAAATATGTATTTGATGGTGCTAGTTTGGCTATCGTGTTGTTCTTATCTGCCTCTTAAAAGCTTGTGAATCTTTTTTGTACAAAAAGAGATTTTATATTTCACTGGATGCAACAACGCAATAGTTAAAATATAGGATGATTATGAAATTACTTTGAAGGTATACGAGCTTCTAGAGAAATTGAAGGAAATTCCATGTATAATTATTAAAAAGTATGCATTCTATAGTGAGAAGTAGAGATGCAGCTCTCTTGTTTATGAATAACTCATATTTCAAATAAACACCCCAATTTTATGCTTTGCTGATTGAGCAATGCTGTGAAAAACCATAAATAATGGCTTCTTCAGAAGAAAAAAAAACACTAATGAACATACACAAAGAAAAGTCAAAAAGCTAAGAAAGAGAAATGACGCATAATAAGGATATTTTGATTGATTACTTAAATACTGTACTAGCCTACCTTCGAACAAGATGACATTTTGCTTGTGGCAAATGACGACCAGCAGTGGAGATTACATTTAGAAATGAGCCTCGAATCCGAAATATGTATTCGACTTTAAAATCATCATCAAACGGAAGATTCGTATTGTTGTTTCCGTATCCGAGATTCATAGTTTCATCGAGTGGGAAAGTAAAAAAGTTGCACATTCTTATAACTATTTAAAATTTCAAGCTTTTGTCCCATTTTTCTAGCTTTATATAAAAAAATTTATTGACTTTCTGGTTCATATTTTATGTTGCGTTTATCGTACTGAGTGCATTGCTCCAACACCAATCATGGTTTTTCACCAAACATTAATTAAATAAATGAAAATGCCTATTGCCATTTGTTTTTATACCGTAAACAATAGAGTGCAGTTTTCCTTTTTCTTGTCGATTGCGAAAGCATACTTTGAAATGCCAATATCTGGAATTTCTAGTTCGTAGAATAGAGCTCTGAATTCTTAGAATGTCAAAGTTATTTTGTGGCCACCTTGTAGATTTAATTACCCATTTATATATTTGAAATATATAAAATATGACTCTTTTCAGCATACGTTTATGTTAAAAAAAATAGAATATGCATTTAGAAAAAAATAAATTTTTCCTTCACAGGTGCGGACCACTCACTTTAATAATGATCTACAATTTTTGTTCAAGGATCAAATGCTAAATTCAGTTTTCGGTAAAAAAAATTCTTTCAGTTATTCCTTTGATTTTTAAAATATTAAAAAGAGAATTTTCAATCAATAATATTTTATTAAAAAACAGATTCATTCCTGTTCATATATGAAACATAATAAGGTATATATCAACATGTTGATTTGTTAAAAAAATTTTAAACTGCTCATAATATTAAGTAATAATAGTAATATTGAAATAAATAAAGATAAAACTAAATAATTAGCTGTTGTCATTTTTCTTCTTTTATATATTTAATAGTAAAATAGTTATAATATAGGTCATGACAAAAAAAAACTAATACATTTAAATGCATTTTTTAATGAAATGCAGGCGGAGAAAATGGCATAAAGGAATAACTTGGAGTCATAACATTTCTATTGACTATTTGTTAGGAATAATCATAAATTACATCTGCGAAACCAAGAGCATGTCGCATGGGGTGAAAGTAACAGGCAACAGAAATAACTGTTCTATTAAATTAGTAAAGTCAGTGGCATAATCTCATTAAAAAAATTTCATATGAATTAGAATACTTATATGTGTAATTATAAATGCTTCTAGATTCAAATGAAGAAAGCTTGAACTGTGTAGATATTAACATATAAATTATGTAAATTATAATGATGTTCTATTTTTTGCCCATAAAATTATTCAACTCATTTTGACATATTATTTTCAACATCATATTAAAGATAATTAAGGCATTTAAGTTGATTTTCAACTACACGCGAATTGAGTAATGAGCATTTGGGTTAATGTTGCCCTTTTCTTTAACACTTTCAACGCTATCGACGAAATATCAATTCTTCCGGCTGTTGACATTTTTATACAAAAAAATAACAATAAAAAATGAAAAAAGTAAAGGTACTCTTCATATATTTATTAAGAAGTCAACCTTCACAAATTTTAGCCCACAGAAACTTGCAACTGGAAGTATCTGAAAAACGAGATATCTCATCGGTGGTGTTGAAACTGTTAAAAAGTATATGAAAAATTTGATATTCGATATGTTCTTTGGAATAGTCCAAATTAAAGCTAGTAGCGTAGAGGAATAGACCAAAAAAATTAGAAATCTAATTATTATTTATTAAAAAAAGAATTTACATCGATTTTTTTATTTATGAAATTTATTCCTTTTTACATAATTATTTTTTTTTCCTTTCAAACTTTTCATTTGTCCGCTCGCTCATTCTTTTCTAAGCTGTTTCGTCGTTTATTTAGAGTGAATAATCTCCCACGCAATATAAAATGCTAGTTTTTAGCTGAAAGTGAAATTTTCCATAACAGTTCGAGAGAGGGCGTCTGTGTTAGACAACATCAAAAATTTGTATTTCCAATGTCAATTTTTTTAGTATTTGATACTCGCACCCATCTCAGATAGTGAGAAGGTCGTCACTTTCCTGGGATCAACAGACTCAGCAATATTTAAAAGATATAAGAAAATAGATTTAATTTTAACTTTTCAAATAAATAAATTAAATTTTTAAGAATACTTTTCTCTCGTAATTTATCCACGGAAAGTGACCGCTACTATTACATTTTACAATTTACATAATATTTTCTGAAATTTAAAAAAAAAAAAATTAGAAGCAAATGAAATAATTCTTTTCTTGCAAATAAGAATTTCAAACTGTTTCGGTTCTCGATGATAAGCAAGGACATTCAAATATACACAAGTTTTTTTACCTTATTTCAATTATTCGTATTCTTTTCGAGATGTGGAGAATTCTTAAAACAAAATAGCGCTCCCTTCAACACAACTCATCCAATCGTCTTGATTTGGAGCGCCATCTGTCTGAATAAAATAACACTTTAAATAAAGTGATATTTTATAATTTTATTAGAATATATTTATTTAGCATGAACAGATTTTAATAAGTCTCCTGTATAAAAATTGTTTTTACAAATTATTTTTCTTATATAAATTCATAAATTACGATTGGATATCGATAAAAAAGTATCTCGATCTGCTACGAAATTAGAATAAAATAACGACATTTATTTAGTCTAGAAAGTGAAGAATGCTCAAAAAAGAATTTTGCGAATTATTAAATGACTCCTACACTAGAAAAGGAGAAATAACTAATTACTTTTTTAACCCTTAACTAGGGATGTGCGGTCTATGAAACAGCATTTTCTATAGACTCAAATTAAATTTCCTAATGAATATATCAGAATTAAAATCGGCCAATGTATTTTGCAGATATTTTTCTTGATACATAAGTATGTTTTAGAAATTTTTCAAAACATATTATCGTTGAAAAAAGTAATTGCTTTGGAACATATATTTTCTACTCAAATTACATTTTACAATATTCTTGAAAAAACATATAACTTTTAACTTTTAAATCATATTTATTTTTACAGTGTACAAGGATATATAGAAAACAATGTAATGGTAAATTCAACAATTATATAAAAAATGAATAAAAAATAAAAATGGGTGTAATTGACCATTTTTTTATCAGTTTGTGTGACTTTAATAGCATGGTTTTCTAGTTCATTATAAACATAAAGGTTATAAGAACTAATATAAAAATCAACCTATAATTTCTATATATTTTTTTCTCTTCCTGTATTAATATATTTTTTTAATTTTTCAGAAATGCTTTATTACTAGAAAAATTAATTATGTTTGATTATACATATCAGAATGGGTTGAATGCGAACTTTTATCGGAAAAACTCTTCTGTACAGTTATCCATATCACTAAAATCCTGTTCTGCTCCATTTAAAAGTGTCTGGAGCGCTGCTAAATTGGATGATATTCCGAGACCTAATTTTTAGCGACAGCTTCTAAGCCTTGTTTATCATTGAGACACTAACATAGAGGTACGGTCTCAGAGAACACGCTTAAAGAATTAATTGAATTATTTTAAAAAGCATCCACTGAAACAGATTGAAAAAATATACGTATATTGAAAGTTACAAAACAAGTAGCTAGTGGGTCAATCCATTCAATTGAGCTAAAAATGGATTAGGGGTGACCGAAAGTCCATCGCTAGCGGTTTCACAGACCACAAGTCCTCATTTAATGATTAATAAAAATGGTTTAGTTTGAACCTTTTTATTTCGTTCAAATTCAGTTTGGCAGATCAAAAGTTTTCTTCTAATCTCTTAAAATTTTATTTTAATGAGAAGTTCAAATATCGTCTGTCTTCAAGTTTATTTGAAATCAAATCTAAAAACAGTGAACTTTCTAGTATACATTTGAATAGTTTTGAATAATAACATGCGTAAATCAATTGCGCTCACAATGATCATAAATAAAAAACATTTTATGGAGCTAAATTTAATCTAGAGCTTAACTGCTGTACAATGTACCTAAGTTTGAGGTATTGAATGAACAAGTTAATTAAAATCATTTCTTTTAAATTAGTAGAAATTTCGACAGTAAATATTGTAACTTTATTCATTAAAATTATTATCCTGTTTATTTATTCATTATGAATTATTTATAAAAACTGATAAATTTTAAAAATGAATTCTTCTTTGTCATTTTTAATTTGAAATTTATCGTTTTTCTGGCTTCAGTCATTTCTAGATAAAACTTTCTTGATTGAACTTTTTGGAAAAATTAAATTTTATTCTGGCACTCCCAGTCTTGATTAACTTAAGTTCTACTGTTTTCTCCTGTTTTATATTAATTATAAATTATTTATTTCAATCAATCCAGAAACAAAGTAAAGTAAGAAATTTATCTACGGAAATTTGTTGAATGTTTAGAAAAAATATGTACATTGTATTTAGTGAGCGCTAATGCTGCTACTACTAAAACACAAATGAACTGAATAACTTTAGAATAAATGTTAGTACGATTGAAACAATTATTGCCTAGGAATCAAAATTT
>JAPMOQ010023642.1:18539263-18563634 GCA_026543055.1 Argiope trifasciata
TGTTGCTTTAAAACAGGGATGTTAATATATAACTAAACTAAATCTTATAGCAATTATGATTATTAAAATTCAGATTTACTTCATTACTTTTCCCATTATATAAATGAGTAATGGATTAAGTTGTATTTTTAATAATCATAATTGTTATGAGAAATACGTATCCTCGTTGCGCCCGTACTCGTTAGAATATTTACAAAAATTTGTTTTTAAAAAAACTCCTTTTTATTTCTTTTTTATTCTTTTAATTCTATAAACTCAAGTGGAAGTTATCTAGGGTCTAGGGCTATTCAAAATTATTTCTAATTGAGCCCCAAACCTGCAAAAAAAGGCCTTTATAACTTAAAAGTTGTATAAATTGTATAACTTTTACTAACGTCAGCATACTTTAATCTAACCATCGAAAGCAGGCTTCGATGTAACCATGATACCTAATCTTGGATGCTTCCTATCTTTCATGGAAACAGTTTACGTGGGGGTACATTTTGGTAAATTTATATCGCCCATTTTTAAAAGTAACGTAATTACATTAAATATTGTGAACTGGACTTCTAAGCGAAATTAGAATAAAATACCTGATTGCTAATCTGACAACACAAGTTTATCCAAGTCTACGATGTCATGCATTACCTAACATAGAGTGATTAAAAATTGTTTAAATAAAACGGTCAAATTTTTAATAGAACCATACAATCAATAGAACTGTGAAAAATGTTTGAAAAGTCAAAAATAATAGAAGTCTGAGGAGATACAGCTTATTTCCATTAAATTTGAAATCCAAACCGAAAAAATAATCGAAATGATTTTGTGGTTTATTTTTTAAGTGAATATCGTTACCAAAGAAACTAGTTTAACTCTATCATAAAAATTGCATTGTTTTCCGTTTTTAAGTTTTAAAATATGCGATCAAATTTTTCTAGAATCAGAATCAAATGAGGCGAATATTTCATTTGGAAACCTGTTTTAAATTGTAATATATCTATATTATATATATAACATTTATAAAATATATATAACATATAAATTATTTTCAGTTTTAAAAATTAAAATATGCAAACATAAAAATTAAATCAGTTTTATTGTATAGATGTTTTTAAAATAATATCAAATGACTATTCATATATATGAATGCACAGTAAAAAATAAACTGCTATGTGTCAAAACATTCGCTGCTGAAAACTTTCGATGTTATTTGTTATGTGATAAATGCATTATCCAAAAATTTATTAACACCTTTTCTTGTATAGATAAATGATGTTCCCATTTGCTATATTTTTGGGGGGACAGGACATTTTGTCTGGAAAACCAATCCAAATGACATTTTTGAACGTGGCTGAAATTGAATAAATAACTATTCTCTTATTTTGATTTATAAGCATTGCCAAAAGTAAATCTCAGTTTATATATTTATCTTAGTTATAAAAACATAAATTCTAAAAAATAGTCATATATTTCGAAACTAGTTAGACTTTTGATGCATTCTTAAAGACTTTCGTAATTTAAAATTTCTGTAAGATTGCTTTCGTTCCCTATCATCTAGCTTTCAAATTAAATAGGAATAATACTAAGCGAAATAAACTTTTGCCATTTCATATAATTTTTATTGAATTCGCTGGAAAGTATGATCGTTCTAAAACAAATGTTATAGGAAATCCGAAGCAGCTAGTTCAAGAAATGGAGCTCATTCACTTGCTTGAAATTTTTTTATTGCTTGAAAAAATGGCATTTCCACGAATTTCAGATTTAGAAAGTCAGAAATAATTTCAATTAGGATACATTTAACTCGAAAATTTTCCAAAAGAACCAAAAATCCATATTTTAAAAATTAAATTAAATTTATATCAATGCTTTAAAAATAGGCATGAATAAATTGCATGTCTCCAAAAATAAAAAATAAAATGGCGAAAGTGCGTAAATCAGCGGTACTTATGGCTAAAAACGGCAAAACATTTTTGCTCCGAGATATTTTCTCACTTAGAAGCAGTTAATATTTTTGTAAGAAGTTGATGTTTTGACAGCGGAAACTTAATGCGCCGTTTTGTGGCCTTTGGGGAATAAGTAAAGATGTAAAGGCCACCTGATCCAGATCTTTCGAAGTTGTATTCCAAAACGTGAATTTATTATTAATGCAAACCGAATAAAATCATTTTCTCTCCGCCGCCTTTTAACAAAATCGCACCTTTATTGGAAATTAAAACAGAAATGAGTACCCTGGAGATGTTTTCGTATCTTCCAGTAAAACGATGAAAATATGTACCAGAATAAATTATAACGGCAAAAAAATAGTTTTGTTTTTATAGATAACTATTAAGAGCTGTATAAAATAGTTACTCTAAATAGCTTTCTTTAATCCTGCAGATTTAAAGAAAGAAATTATTCAGGAAATTATCAAAAATCCCTTTTTAAATTTAATTTAATTTAAAATATTTTAAATTTCCTTAAATTTAAATTTTCTCTGTTACTCAGTTGCATTTTTCTTCTCGAATTAATGATTTTTACAACATAAATTTATCTTTTTTAAAGGTCAAAATCGTGAATATATTTATATATTCCTAATATTAAATTACTGAAAGAAGTTGTACATCTATTAAAATATCTCTTGTTGAATGATGGCACTGACAAATATGAACGCAATGGAAATTTAAAATATGTATCCAAAAATAGATTTTAAAGTATTTAAAGAAATGTCACGTAGAAATAAGTTGTCCTATAATTATAATTTAGATATTTAACTGTAAACTGGGGACCTGAGATCTGTGAAACCGCTAGCAATGGAGTTTCACTTACCCCTTTTATATTTTTAATTAAATTAAATGGATTGACCCAGTAGCTTCCTGTTTCATGATGTTCAATACAATTGCACATTTTCAACCGGTTTAAATGGATGCTTTTAAAATTAATTCAGATATTTCTTTAAGCATAGTCTCTGAGACCACATCTCCCCTCTTAGTGTCCCAGTGATAAACAATGGTTAGCAGATGGTAGTAAAATTTTGGTCTCGAAATATCATTCAATTTACTGATCCTGTTATGAAGCAATGTTCCAGACACTTTTAAATGAAGCAGAAATCGATTTTTGTGATAAGGACAATTGAACAGAAGAATTTTTCGATGAAAGTTCGCATTCAACTGATTCGGATAGGTTCAAACATAATTAATTTTTCTAGTGATATTTTATTAATTTTTCGAAATATATTACATTAATATGCCAAGAAAAATATATACAGAATTTATAGTTTGATTTTTAGACTAGTTCTTAATCTGTATGTTTAAAATGCACTAGAAAACTGTGCTATAGAAGTCACACAAGCCGATAAAAAAGGTCAATTTTATTCATTGTCAATTTTTTTATCATATAATTGTTGAATTTTACATTATATTGTTTTCTACATCCTTTATATACTGTAAAAATAAATATGATTTAAAACGTGCAAAATAATATGTTTTTTCAAGATTATTATTTATTGTAAAATGTAATTTGAGAATAAAGTGTATGTTCCAAAGCATTTACTTTTCTTAGTGATAAAATATTTTGAAAATTTTCGATAACATGTTTATATACTAAGAAAAATGTCTGCAGAATATGTTGACTGATTTTCATTCTGATGTTTTCATTAGAAAATTTGAGTCGAGTGTATAGAAAATGCGATCCTGTAGACCGCACATCTCCAGTTAAGGATTAATATAAATCAATCCAAAAATCAAAAATACATGCATAAAATATTCACATTTAGATTTTTAATTTTATTCAACAATGAAATAAATAAAGGAAAACAGATTTCTCAACTACATAATTAGAATAATTTTTTTCAATCTTGCGCAATAAACACAAAACAACGGACTCGCTTCGTTGTACAGTTTGATAGAATTCTCCAATTTTGTTTGTCTTTTTTGCATTATTAGTGGTCTTTGGATACCAGCTTGTTCGTCGGTATCGATAAAAAAATCATGATAAAATGAGGTGTACATCTATTAATTTTTCTCTTAGCGCATGACGAAAATGCCAAATATGAATGGTGAGAGAGAGAGAGAGAGAGATTTAAAATTATTTGAAAAATTCCTCATAAAAAGAAATTGCCATTGATTATAATTTAAACATTAAGGTACACAAAGACAATTAACTTAGTTTTAACAAATCTGTATTTTAAATATATATATCACTTAATATGCACACTACGATATGAAAACAAAAATGAATTCTGAGTCAATATGCAAAGAAAAAAGATAGAACATAATTTTTAAGCCATAGTTTTTACAATGTGAAGAATCATGCGATTTAAATTTTTAGTTTTGATATAATATGAATATCACATGTCAATTTTGGAAATACAGGGTAGGGGGTTTTTTAACTGACATTGTTACGAGATCTGTGTAGCTGAATCTATTGACTGGAAGGCTCCAAAATTTGGTTTGGGAATTAATGAGGATATGAGAAAAAGAAATCCGCGAAAAAAAAATTCCAAAACTCACCAATAGGAGGAAATTTGACGCTCTTCACATAAATTGGAAACAACTGAAAAATAAAATTTGACTATGTTTAAAAAATACAGTAAATAAAATAACAAACAGACAAATCAATGAAATAGCAGTCATTTTACTAGAAATATGTTTTATTCAAGAAAATAATTCCGCCTAATGGTTGAAACTAACAAATGAAAAACAAATTTGGAATTAATGTTCAATTTATTTAATTCTCAGTTTATTTTTCTTCACTCGATAGTTTCATTCTCACTGAGAAGATATCGATAGTTTTCAGTATGACGACTATATTCTTGATCCAAGCATTCCATTCTGTAAACAACATTCTTTATGATTGATCATAACATATCACTACGAATGTTAATGAAAGTTCATGAAATGTTGTTTTTTAAGCTCAACTAGTTCGGCATTCCACCAAAATAAACCTCCGATTTTAAATAACCCCATGGAAAAAATCCCATGGAGTGATATCTGGGAAGTGAGAGGGCCATGCAACAAGAAAACAGCAACTGATAAAATGTTATTCTGAAAAGTGATGCCGCAATAATTGTATGGATCAACCAATATGTGATGGTGCTCCATCCTGCAGAAAGACTATCCTATCCAAGCACCGCCTTTGTTGTAGTTGTGAAATTACAAAACTTGTCAACATAATACTTTCCTAATTTCTAATACGTTCGCGTGTTGACTGTACAGGTCTTTGGTTCTGATTGAGTAATAGTCTCACAAAAGAATAGTCCGATGATGAAGTCTACTGTAGACCATACCAAACAGTTTTTGCGAATGGAGTGGGATTTCATTAACCACATGGGGATGCTCGCATTCTCAGATTCTGGAATTCTTATTGTTAACAGCCCCATTCAAATGAAAATGGGCCACGTTTCCATTTGAAGGCAAGCTTACGGACAAGAATCGGCAACTTCCATCCTGGTAGGAAAAGTCAGAATAAGTTTTAATAGCTCACCATCATCGTTGAGTTTTAATTTGTGCAAGCAGGTTAATTTTATAAAGATAAAACTGGAGAATTTTTCGCAAAACTTTCCTTACTATTGAAGCACTTAAATTGAGATGTCATGCCATTGCTTGTGCATTGTTATTGCCAGCAGTAGTAACCTTGGTGTTATCAATAAGTGCAATCGCAACATCAGTAACTGTGTTTTCTGATACAGGCTTCCGTTCTCTACCTTGCCGGGAAGCAAAAGATCCTGTTTCTTCAAAATTATGAATAATGTCTTTCAATGCGTTAATCGATAAAGAGCTTTTACGCAAATCATTTAGACTTCTAAATTTACGAAGAGCAACGTTACACTGGCTATGATAAAACAGCTTCACAAGTAATACACCCTGTGGTAAAGTGGGACCCATCTTACAGTCAACTAATGCTCTCGAATTGCTGCTTCTTTTTACAACCCATATTACTGGCGCTACTACCGACGTCATCAAAATTTTGCAGTTTCCTGTTTTTCTTACTTTTTAATGCAAAATTCCAGATGAAATACAAAGTAAAATGCCACTTTGTTACCTATCGGAAGATAAATTATTTTCATTCTTTTAATTGTTTTCCTTTTTTCATTTTTTAATTCTCTACTAAGTAAAGAAAAATAAACGGGAAATGAAATAAAATTAAACATTAATTCCAACTTTGTTTTTCATTTGTTATTTTCAACCATTTGGGGGGGAGGATTATTTTCTTGAATAAAATACATTTCTAATTAAATGACTGGTATTTCATTCATTTCTCTGTTAATTGTATTTTTTCAAATATAGACAGAAATTTTAGTTTGCAGTTAAATCTCCAATATATTTGAGAAGCGCTAAATTTGCCCCTGCTGTTGAATTTTAGAACATTTTTTGTGATTTCCTTTTCCCCATGTCGTCATTAGTGCCTAAACCAAATTTTGGGGCTTTCCAGCCAATAACTTCAGCTACAAAGCTGTCTGAAAAGTGTCAGTTTTTTTTTTTTAAAAAAATCATACTATAGAATAAATTTAAAATCAGTTTACAATGTGACAAAGCAAAATAGGGACATAAATTTTATTTAAAAATAATGTTTAAAAGTCTGAGTACCTTAATTTATAACATTATTTAAACCGGTGTCGTTGGAAAAGTGAAAGTTTAAAGTTGTACAATAATAGATTTCCTGTAACAAAAGTTTTTCGAAATAATCACTGAAGAACGCCAATAACTTTATCAGAAAGAAAAAAAACTTTCAAAAAAAAATCTGTTTGATGTGCACATATTGACACTCTACAGAGCATAAGTCCGATAAATTAAAAGAAAGTCAGAAAAAAATGAGAAGTTTCTATCGTATGAATGTAATGAAATTTAACCAAATCATTAAATAACAGTACTCGCAAATTAAGTGCAAAAAATAGGAGGTTTATTTATTGTCTTGAAAGTACTCAAAATGAAGATATACTAAAAAAAAAAAAAAAACAGAAGTAAACTTAGGCCGTAAATATAACTAAATTTAATCCAACTAAAGTAATGTTTTCTACTAACAAAAAGAGCAAATTCTTTTAATACCTGATTTCAGCCATGTGTCTATTGACGTTGAAAGACAGTAACTCTCTTAATCAGTATATCATAATCTAATAAACCATTGCATTTTACGTAAATTGTGCAACTTATATATAATTTATTTGTTGAGGTGAAATAGTACTTTTTCTTTACATTTTTGAAACTGAAGTGTATTTGTATTACGCTTTGAAAGATATTCCGAATTCAATGGTCAGTCTTATAAAGCCTCTAAAAGTGAGCTAGACACAAATCTTTTTTCATTATTATTATTATTATTATTAGAGACTTAAACTCAAAAGAACAAATTCCTAAAAGTATAACATCAATAAACATGTTCATGTCATCAATAAAACATTTTTTTCATACTTCGTTATATAATTAATTACGGTGCTTAAATTTACAAATAGGCATTTGTGAAATAAATTGTGATTGTTTGAATTCTTGGAATTATCTTATTCCGAAACTCTTATGATAAAGATGTACCTAATAAGCCCAATAAAGAGTGCTTTGTAATTTCGTTAAAAACCTCAGAAATTTATTTAAAATAAGAGCTAAGGTTCATAAAAAATTATTGCGAGAAATTTATTATAAAAAATTTACTATCGTTAAAAAAGGGATGAAAGGAAAATTGAAAGGAGGTGATGTTTACATTTAACAAAGAAGTAAACACGGATTACTTGCGTTTTTATGACAAGTAAACATTAAAAAAAATAGTAATGCAGAAGGAAAAAGTACTAATTCACCTTAAAATATTTCAGAGCAATTTTTATTTTATGTAAGGGGCATAACATTAAATTATGAATATTAAATAAAAATTTCTGTTTTTAAAATTTGGTAATAAATTTTTTACAAAATAATAACTATCTTTTTTAGATTAAAATGCTTCTTTTTTATATGTTTTGAATTTTTTCGGCAATATTTAACATTAACAATAGAGAATTGAAAGTTAATTATATTCAAATCATTTTATTTCCATTGAAAGAATTTCTGCAAATATAGAGCATTTTAAAAATGTTATGAATATTTTTAAAACTTACGATGATATCTTATATATTTTGAATAGGACAGGCATAAATAATCAACCATTTTCTGCTCCTTGGTAACAGTATTTAATGATATTATATAAAATTTTCTTCGCGCCACTCTTGAAAACCTTTTTATTACTTCAATCACATTAATACAAAATTTTGAGTTAAAATAAAATATGATTAGAAATAATGCAATATTCACATACACATGAAAAAAATAGAACTAAAAAGTATATAATGAGGAGATCCAAAGACAAAGGTGAATACCGGAAATGAGCTCATCGTTCCGTGTCTCACCCCTTAATGAGATGGAATCGTCGAAATGTGGTCGTCTCAGAATCCGCTGTCGAATAGTATGTGATATTTGGTTGTCGTGTTTTACAAAATATCACGTCTCTAGTAATTTCATCAAGTTTCATACGTTTAGCCGTGTATGGTTTTCGATAGGACATTTTTAAATAGTAATAGCGAAGATATCATGATTTGAATCTATTAACTACTGTTCCTTTATTCTATTTGAATTAATTGACTGATAAAATTTGATATTTTCATTTTATTTGATATAGTTGCATTGCATTTTCCAGTGTTTATTATGACTGTTTACTAATATTCCAGAGGAAAATAAAGCAAATGGATTCATTTGCCTTTTGTTCTTAATTACTTCCTTTTTTTATTATAATATTAAAAAATGCCATGTTATTGGCATTATTTATTTTCGAAATTTAAAAATTAAATTATATAAAAAGTTTTTTAACTGCAGGCTACCTACATTTTTCATAGAAAAATTTTGTCATCTCGAAGCCATGTGATTTTTCTCATACGTAATTGTACACAGAGTTGGTTATAGTGGTCATTACAGATTTAGGGTGACTCCCAGCCCTTTGCTTCTCCAACTCCCAAAACTATATTTTTTATTAATTTTAGATTAATAACAAATATTACGGATAATTGAATATAACAAGTAAGTAGCTAATATTATGATTATTTGAAATAACAAAATATTTACTTTTAGGGTCACTATCAAGCTGATTAGATTCAATTACACCTGTATGAAGAATATAAATTTAAAAAAAAAAACCGTTTAAATAAAAAGGCAAAATAACTATAGAAGCTCAGTGAAAGAGATCAACGGGTATTAAAACGGATTGTTATGTCTAAAAAGCGAATGACTGCAGCAAAAGTGACCACAGAAGTCAATGCCCATTTGGTTTCTCCAGCATCAGTAATTACAATTGGACGGCACCTTCATGAACAGATAATTTATTGCAAAGTAACAATTCGCAAGCCACTTGTCATAAGTTTTTATGGTAAACCTCGTCTACAGTCGTTTAAACCTGATCGATTGATAAGTGAAAGAAAGTAGTATGATCTGACGAATATCGTGTTTCACCTTTTCCTTACAATAAAACGGGTGCACGATTGGAGGACACTTGCACAAATGTATGAGTGTGATTGTCTCTTTCCAGCTGCCAAGCATGGAGATATATCTGTCATGATATGGGCAGCCGTGTCGTAGTTTTTTGCTGGGTCCATCGTAATCCTGAAACAAAGGATCATTGGGAAAAAGTATAAAGATAATTACCTTACCAGGTACATCTTATGATATAAACTTTGTTCCCTGAAAGAGATTGAATTTTCCGGGGTGATAATGCACCTATCCATGCAGCGAGACTTGTCCAATCATGGTTTCATGAACACGAGAATGAAATTAAATATCTATCTTTATCCGCACAGTCACCTTACCTCAATATAATTGAACCTTTATGGTCTATTTTAGAAGATTAAGTGTGGAATCGATATCTTCAACCGGAATCTTCTTTCCAAGAACTTTTAGACTTTCTAATGCAAGAATGGTACAGTATTATTCTAAAAACTATTCAACATTTGTATGAATCAATTCCTAGGCGAATCCAAGCTGTATTGCACACCAGAGCTGTCCTACACCATACTAATAAGGGATTCTTTATAAATCTAAAATGTTTCTATTATTTTGATAACCACCTGGGTACAAACATGACCAGAAACAAATGTCATTTGTCAAAGACAACTGTAAAAGTTTTTAAAAAATCAACATGCATTATAAATAATAATTACGCTATCATTTCTTTTTTCGGAATGGAACACCCATTTTCTTATTTTATATGGATTTCTATGGGGGGGGGATGTTTATCTTAAGAGTGTTTCCCATTACGAGTAAAATTGGGAAAAGAATTATATTTGTTAAGCGAGCTTACCCTTTATATTTAAAATTTTTAAATCGAAATTATATTCAGCATGTAAAAACATTCTCTGAAACAAATAATTTTCCTCGTTCTCTAAAGGGTATTCTGTCTCCAAATCATAAAGATGAAATATATTGTTTTCATTTAAATTGTTTAAACCATCAAAAAGGCATAATGGCTTAAACTTTCCGGGCAAAAAATTTATTATTTCTCTATGTCCATTTCTCTATATCATCATGCTTTTCTCTTATAACCATTATATGCGTTATTCCTCTTTAAAAGGACATTTGAGGCTTTAAAAAAATACCAACGTCAAAAAAATTCGTTAGCAATCTTAAATCTCATATTTGCCAAATTAGCGCTACTTAAGAGATTATATTCTTGGTTACACAAATTTGAATGGGATCAGGCGAATGAAATTTTGGCGATAATATTATATATCAAAAAGAAGATTACATTAAATATTCACATCTGCTGAAACTGTTATATGTCATGTTCTTATTTTCCAAACATAAAGTTAAAAAGTTGGGAAACTATTAATACGTATTTACTTTAAGCGTAAATACAGAACTAAAATTATAAAGCTAATTTGGAATTGTGCTTTAAGATGTAAACAAGTTCTAAATCATACTCATTGGAAATGCTCGCTGGTTTTTTACTGATTCGTATTAGATGGAAGCTTTTTTGTGTATGCGAGTTTTCTTATCTTAATCAAAATTTTAAGTCCCACTGTTACTTTTTATAATTTTAAATTTTTCCGTACTGACGACAGCATATTTAGAACTCTTAAATGATGGTTAAATTTTGTGAAACAGATAAAACACTATCATCCCAAAAATTTACTTGACAATCGGGCAATATTTAATGTAAAAGTCTAATGTGTTGAATGCATAAACCTTGCCTTCTTTCCTCGTCAACAAGCATATTTTTTTACAAAACAGTCGAAGGCTGCTACAACTCCACAATTGTAAAGCAAAACTATTTATTTTTACATTATTATTAGAAAGTCAAAATTCTGTGCAAGTAAGTTGTACTAAAAGTATAACAATGAAAAATCTTGCCTCATTTTTAAAAGAATTGTATATTCAATTTTCAAATTCAAAGAAATTTTTTTAATCCGTGTTACTTTTCTTTTTCATGTTTGCTATTTATCACTATCATTAACTCCAAATTTGAAAAAATGTAAAAGAGAAAATGAATGAAAATGTACAGATTGGCTGAAAAAACTAGAATCACTAAATATTCAAGTCCTGTGTACAAACAAAATTTAATTAAGCGCTTAAGCCCACTAATAAAAAGCATGATCACAATTTCGCTAAAAGGTAGTGGCGTCATCTATTGGGCATTAGAGAAATCAGTTGAATTTCGAAAAATTAATATACTCTTGACTACATTTAAAATAAAACAGATATTCTGGAAAAGGAATTAAGCGAATTCAATTATTAGAAAATCGGATCATTTTGATCAGATTAATGCATTTCTTATCTGCTTAATTTAAATTCTTTATCTTCTTATCTTATATTATTTACAGCTCTAAGTCTATAAATCGTCTTCAAAATTTGTCAGTTCCATAATAAGCATTAAGAAAAGTAAAATAAGTTACAATTTCCATCCTTATCAATGTTTAATACTAAAAATGCTAACAGTTCTTTGTACTTGAATATATTTTGGATATATTTATTTCCGATATATGTATGCTAATAAGCTGTCGTCAATTCATTTTCTATACTGAATGTCTTCTAGCAACTGGAGGTTTCATTTAAAGTAGTATTGTATAATTTAACTTGCTTTTTAATCTTACAGCTGAATACTTAGGATCTAAATTAAGATAATTTATTAAATAACACTAAAGGCCATTAAACAATTTACGATAAATTTAATAGGGAAGGAGAAACGTGCAGCGTTAAATCAATCACAGGGATCAAAAGAAAATTTGTTCAAATTTTAAGATGTTTAAAAAGAGTTTTTATTCAATATCAACTAAGAGTGTGCTTCGCTTCAACTCGTATTAGTTGAAAGTTTGATGGGTACGTTTACCCTGCTGCATGGAAAGAGTCCATTATCTTATATGGCAACGATTGTTTCGACTGTTGAAATATTATTTACAACGAAACAATCAAAATGATGTAAAACGACAAAACGAATAAATTTTACTTAGTTCAAACATGTGATGAATTCAGCTCGAAATTCATCCCATTCATTGAAATCCTTAAAAATTAATGTATTTTATTGAAATTGTTAGTACCTTTTCATTCGTTGTCTTTTTTTAAAAATATGCTTTATAGCTAGTGAAAAATGGAACTAAAGAATTAAATTTTTTAATTCGTGACTTGAAGAATGAATTAAGAAATGTTGCAAGGAACCAAAAATACAAAACGACACAATTTCAATTAAATATCTCAGCCCAGATATTGCATACCATTTAAGTCGTTGAGATGTAAAATTTTATAAATTCTTCAAACACTGAAAACTTTTATTTGAAAGTCCATTATTGCATTTAAAATTCTAGCGAAAGATTGAATTAATACTGATCAAATAGATACATGTATATTAAATAATTATTTGTTCCTGAAAAGAACGAAAATCAAGAAGAAAAAATATGAAATCCGAAACTACTGATTGCGCGTCGAAGCAGATGTTAAATAAATTTCACTCAAATTGCATTCATTATTTAAAATTATCAAAATATATCCAATGTATACCAATTATGCAGATAAAACTTAGAAAAATTATGTGATCTATACTTTTCTACCTGCTTAAAAAGGATGCTCAAGCCATAAAATTCTCTGGAACTTCCAGCACATTCCCAAAAGATTTATTAGCAGAATGGACATTCCAAACAGAAACTATTTTGAGCCAATAAACAACGACAACAACATCCAAACCGAAATCAAACAAAAATAATAATAATTAAGACGTATTATATAGATAATTAAATATAACAGAACTCCAGAACATGCACTAAGAAAATTTGTACAATTTTCGGCAGCTTACGCCATCTGTTGAGAGAATTGTTTAACAGGGTTGAAACCGAAAATTGCTTTAACAATATAATCTGAAATATTATTTAGCATACATTTATATTGTGTAGTTGCACATAGTGAAAGTATTTAAGGTTATAAAATAGTAGTTTACCTATAGCACTGATTATATATCAGTGCTAAAATTCGGGAATTATCTGTTTCAAACAATTAATTAAAAATTGCTTTTTAGGAATTTTAGCCAAAACTGCTAATTCAGTAATGTGGTTATAGGTTGTTTTAATTGCTGAATCAAGCTTCTTTTTTTTTCAGTTTTTAATATTAAAAAACATTGATGTGAATATAATTTAAATTAAAAGTGAAAGTAATATGATTTTATCACTTGATGAATCTATCCTCTACAATAAGGAAGCTAGTATATAGTATTCAATGATTTAACAATATTTATGAATCTATTAAAAACAACTTTCACCAAGATTATCTCAGTATACAAATTTCCAAGTGTAGTGAACACCATGTAGGCTTTTAAATTGATTTAGACATTGATTTATAACATTAATATCCAGTTTATACGGATACTGCACAGAATGGGCCTAGCAAGTATCAGTTGACCTCATATAATGGGTAAGTACTCAAATCACCAACTCTCTATTTAAATAATTGGAGAAAAATTAAGAAGATATAAAATGCTAGCCATTTATAGAAATACTCTAGAATGAATTTAAAGCTCCAAGATTAGTTATAAAATGTGTGGAGAGATATTTAAAGAAGAATCAAGAAAAAATATTTTTAAAAAATTAATGAAATAGAAAATTTTGTCGCAATTTATTTCGAGAAATAAATTTTAAAAAATCCCAAAGGAAAATATAATTAATGTACTGTTCCTTTCAGGATTTTGAGACTAGCACTTCTCGATTATTGTATTTCGCTAAGGGGTTGTACCCAGAAAATTGTGAGGATATTACACCGCCCAGCTAGCACAGCCTATTGCACAATATTGTTCGACATTATATAATCTTAATCAATTTTGCACAATGTTATACAATATTGTGAATATAGATCTATATACAATATTGTACAGTATTTGTGTGCTACTAGGGCTTCTGATTCTGTAAATAATCTTTCATCTTATTGTTAAACTTATATCCTTCTTTTCATCTTTCCTCTCACTTTGTGTGTGTGTGTGGGAAATAATCGCCTCCTAGCATATGCTTAAACCTCATTCCCTAACCTATTTCATGTATGGAAAAAATCTCGCGATTTCATTGGTTCTCCCGCTGCTCATTCTGCTAAAAGAATGTGACGTCATTATATGCCAACTTCGAAGTAGTTTCAGTTCGTGTTACTAAAACTGTACTTGGGATTTGCATTTGTGCTATGTTACGTGTTTTTATCCCTTTTTTTTTTTTTTTTTAAACCTTTTACTTGCAAACTAAATGGGTTTTGTCTGAAAATATCTTCATGGGTATAGCAGAAAATTTGCATCCGAAAATGAAATTGCTGAAAAAAACGAAAGGGTTTCCTCCAAAAAAAAAAATCCATAAAATAATTCCATCAGTGCGACGCAGTACAGTACTTTCTTATTTAAGCTACAGAAAACTATTCTAAATATTATCTTTGGCCTAACTAAAGTATATTGCGAAATATTAAGTTGAATTCATTCAGTTTAAGCAAGCTAGTTATAAAACGCATCAAATCCAAGTTGGGCCGAAAATTAAACGAAAACAAGGAAGAGGTCACCGGAAGTATAAACCAATGATATTGCGCGATTTTCATCCACACATGAAATAGGATAGGGAATTGGAATATGTATCCGAGGAGGGTTTCGAAATCCGAGAATGAGCAATACTGCCCACTGACCAGAAATTGGATGCAAGATTTTTAAATAAAAATGGGCAATACCTACGTCTTTGCCTTTAATGCACAAAAGTACATGGAAAACTGAGAATACATGTGTGTATAATATTGCCTTTTTTGAGAGCTACCTCTTAAGAATGGATTATGAAATAATTAAAGCTTGCTACTGTACTCTTTTTCAACTTACATGAATAAACCGTACATCCACATAGCGTCGATGTTAATCACGTAACTATTTTACTGAAATTTTCCTAAACATAATGTGACTATCAAGTGCATACAAATATAAATATCTAAACTTTAAGATTAGCTGAATGATGAAAAGAGGATCATAGTAGATCAAAAACGTTAGATTCATCAGAAGTTGTATTGCGAAAAGTTTCATATTTACAAAAGGGGAAGGAAATTAAAGTGTTGTCAAATAATGCTTTCTTTGATTTTTGCCTCACAAAAAGATAATTTTATCTACTCTAACTCAGAGTCAGAATGATATAGTACAACTACCATGTTTTCTGATGTTGGCTATATATATATATATATATATATATTGATGGTGAAGCATTTAGTTTTTGATGAAGTAGGGATAGTATATTTTTCGTTGTTATGTATAAATAAAATTTTCTAGCTTATTGTATAATTGTGTTCCCCGGGAATGTGGCACCTCGTAATGAGGGTGCGATGCATCTGAAGAGGGGCTTGGATCTCATCACCCTGGATTGCACACGAAAAGGTAGGGATCTGGCTTCTACCATCGATGACGGATGGTACTTCAGTGGGGAAGGGTTGTGCCGTGTCCAGTGATGGCCCTTAGGACTCAACCATAGCTCCAGTCAATGTTGTTGTTGCTGTAGTTCGGTCATTCAATATTTATTATCCGTGAGCCTTTGGGTGGATCGGAGAGTCAGTGTAGAATTGTGATGACTTACTGTAGAATTTTGATGGTTGCTTGAAAATTAAAAAATACTTGATTCATTTAATATAAATTTTAGTTCTTTTTGTTTTTATAACATTACAGATAAATTATTTATGAATTTTAATATTTTCTTTAAGTTTTACCTGAGAGTCCTTAGCTTTTTCTAAGCAGTAATAGATTCAGTTTTAGAATTCGTTTGGGAAAAAGCACTTAGCTAAAGAAGCGAGGGGAACATCTTATTAGAAGGATGGTAAGATTAACGTTACAACAAAATTCTATTCTTTAATTAATACAAGGTTACTGGCCGAAAATAGCCAAGGTACTTGACTCCTTTTTCTTAAGTAAACACTTCTTCAGAGGAAGATATAAGTTTTTAACAAAGTCTTTTCGGAGCCTTTTGGTATGAGTTTTGCTGTTGGTACTGATATTTACCAACCATTAAGTGTACCATGTTTTGATCCCACAGAAACAACGTTGAAGAGTGTTGATTGATTTTCATATCCTACAGAAACTCATAAAGACATTGTTTTAATAAAAAATACTTTTTAAAAAACTCGAAAAGCCTTTATACGGTGCTGAAAAATAAAAAAAATATGATAGAAGGGGACACGCTTTTCTAACTCATGTCAGAGGATAGTAAGAAATTCATCTAAAGATAAGAAAAGAGGAATAATGATAATAATTATCATAATTTATCATAATGATCACTTATAAATTAACCCTTAACTGGGGTCCTGAAATTTTAGGACTTAACTGGGGAAGTGCAGTCTACGAGACCGCATTTCATTTACACTCCAATAAAATTTTCTAATCAATGTATAAATATGAAAAACTGCAAATATATTTTTCAGATATTTTTCTTCATATTTAGATATGCTTCGGAAAGTTTTCAAAATACATTATCATTGAAAAAAAAAGTAAAGGCCTTGGGACATACATTTTCTTCCCAAATTACATATTAAGATAAATAATATTCATGAAAAAATATTTTACTTTTTAAATCATACTTATTTTTCCGGTATATAAAGGTATGTAGAAAACAATATTATGTAAAATTCAGCAGTTTTATGAAAAATAAAAAAATTAACAATGAGAAAAATTATCCCTTTTTTATCGGCTTGTATAACTTTCATAGAACAGTTTTCTATGGCATTTTAAACATACAGGTTACGAAGTAGATAAAAATCAAACTATAAATTATGTATATATTTCTCTTGGTATATTAACGTGTTTATTCGAATCTATTGCGCCATCGAATCTAATGCGCATCCCCATTTTAAAACTTTAAATAATAATAAAAAAAATTGTTTTTCGGCGAAGGTAATGCGCATCAATGGTATAAGGAATTTATTGAATCTTATTTTATACAACAATGGGTTTGTATATAAATAATTGTAAATAAATTTTGAATACTACATTTGGCCAAAAACGATGCGCATTAGATTCGCGTTAATACGGTAATATATTTTATAAATTCTTCAAAATACATTATCACTAAAAAAATCTGTTCGAACTTACATATCAGAATTAATCGAATACGAACTTTCATAGAAAATCTGTTCTGTACAATTATACTTATCACTAAAATTACTTTCTGTTTCATTCAAAAGTATCAGTATAACAGGATAAGTAAATTGGATGATATTTCGAGGCCTAAATTTTAGAGCGATCTATTAAGCCTTGCTTAGCATTGGGGCACTAACAGGGAGGTGCGGTCTTAGAGTCAGCTCTTAAAGAAATAATTGAATTATTTTTTAAAGTATCTGCTGAAACCGGTTGAAAAAGTGCACGCATATTGAAGGTCACAAAACAGGAAGCTACAGGGTCAACCATTAAAATAGAATAGGGATGACCGAAAGTCCATCACTAGCGGTGTCCATTAACTTTAACCTAAAATAGAGGCCGTAGACTCCAGTTAAGGTTAAAGGTCTAATAGAAGGAATCTGATGAATCTATATCCCCATGAAAATTTTTCTAATGTTTCAATATCTTTTACCGGCGTTTATTTGAAAATTCAATTTTTTAAACTTGCGAACTAAATACAACTGAAGAAAGTAAAAACTAAAATTATTTTTCGAACCAAAAGTTTCCCACTTCTCCGTCGTGATCGAAAAAATAATTTTATGACTTTTTGAATATTTGAAGGATACGAGTGTTTTAAAGCAAAGGAAAACACAGTTTATACGTCTTTCAAGTGACTGATTTAAATCGAAGGATAAATAAAAAGAAGCACATTAGTAATTTCAATTATTAAATTTGATAATAAGGAATTTAATTTTATTTCTGCAAAATGATTTAAAAGGAATTTCAAAGCTTTTTAAAAAGTGAACCAATATAATACTGAATAATATTATAAATTAAATGTTTGCCATAAAAAACGGAAACTATGTTTTTATTTATACCTTCATCACTAATTATATTCTTTTTTGATACAGCCTTTCAGTTAAAGAAAATTGAATATTAAAGTCAACTGAAGGTGACTGACTACGTTTAGAAACAAATTTTTGAAAAATAAGATTTTTTTAGAACATTTTTTTGTGTTTTCAAAGGCTTTATCAGTTATCAAAACAAGTATGACGAAAACAAATTCCTAGATAAAATCATTTTTGAGAAAAGGAGGAATTTGTTCTATATTTTGAAGATATTTGACCATAACTATTGACATTTTAGGCTTACTGAAAGGCCGCAGTCGCAATTTTCTTTTGTACGCAAGTTCTAGAGGTTAATAATCTACAAAAGGACCCAAAATCTGAGGGGGGGGGGGGGGGGGTTGAAGTGTGGGGAAATTCAGAGAGGATTGTGTAAATGTTCATTTTTCATTGAATTTATAATTGAACTTTAATATAAATATTCATATATTTAAAAAAAATTTTCTCGATTGAATAAATTTTGCCTCATTACATTGCCCGTATTATTTAAAACTTATCGAGTAACTTGGAAGTAACTACCTTTATTAAATTTTGAGTTACTGAGTAAACAGTGAGAGATTTTTATGAAAGACAAGATTTTCTTTAGTTGAAAATTTAAAATTCCCAGGATTTAAAATTTCCCAGTGTAACCGTAACTGTTTCCTCGGCCCTCTATCGGCCGTTGCCATGAACAGTCAGTCCATGTCTTGGAAGCGAGTGTAAAGCATGATGTAGTCCCCGAGTATTATTTTAATACATATATGTTAAATGTTATTGTCCTAAATAGTTTTGTCTCTTGTAAATCATGTCCTTTAATGTCATTAAATGTATTTTTAACTAAATTGGCATAATTTATTAATTTTAATAGTCTACCCTGACATAATTAAAATTTTGGCGCCCTTTCGGTCACACCAGTCTGATAGAACTAACCATCCTTATTTTGCAAGCATTCCTTGTTTTGTTGATAAAAATATTTTTTTTTCGTTAAGTTATTGCTTTTGGCAACGAATGTCTTTTATAATCATTAATTAACTCGTTTTCAACAAATATTAATTAACTTAACATCTAGTTTCCAATTCTAAAACTTAAATTGCTAAATTTTTTTAGGAGTTTTCAGCCTGCATAGTCCTAATGAAACTGAAGTAAACGTATAAATATATCCAGTCGCAATAATTTTAGCTTTACAAAAGGATATTTTAGAATTTTAAAGCATATAATTAAAATATTGATTCATATTTTGCGTTTTGTTTATAGAGACGCTTACACGGTAATTGTTGTTCGTACAGTTTCTTAAAAATAGACCTTATTACATCTTTACATGTTGTGAGAGTCCTGTCAACCTATCTTTGAAGTCATTATTAATTGATAATTGCTCCAACCTTCAGCTTCTTTCTCGTACTGACGATACAATAGCGAAGAAACTCTGCAAAAATAACACCTTGAATGTCTGGTAAGTTGCCTTTGCTGTAACGAATTATAATTTCTTAATGCTTTTGCAATTTTTCGATGCAACGATAGATGAATTTTCCATTCCACCTAAGCTTTTGTACAAAAGCTTTCTCATCATTTTGGAGCAGTAAGAATACGGTATTAAAACGAAAAAGAAAAAAAATGTTTTTGATTTCTTTGATTCATTCTAATGTATGTGGATCAAAAATACTGTAAATCTGTAGAATTAAATATCTCCTATACGAATGGCGGAATATTTTCGCGCAAGTTATGTGCTACTTTGTTATCTGACCACAAATCACATTACAAGATTATTTCCAATTGATCCCTCTTGTAGCTTCAGATCAGAGCGTGAATCTTATTAAATCGAATTTAAACTAAAAATTAAACTACTATTCAGGCAAAATAATTATGTGGTGTAATTTATATGTTTACTCTAACATTTTAATCGTGAAAGGGACAGGATATTTTTTATGAATTCTATCAATTAAAACAACTGTTTCATCAAATTTTCAATAGCTTTCAACTTATTTAACCGAATGGCGATATAATAGAAAATATTTGACTGAATCAATATAGAATTTAATTATAGTGAACAAATCCATTATCATGACAGGTTTTTGAAAATGAATTTCTCCACTCAAGAGGGATCGTAACTTACGTTACAAGTACAATGATGTGGAACTTTAGAAGAGGCACTAAATTTAGTCCGGCCACGTGGCCATAGATAAAGCTGTCCCTCTTCGCCATGTGGTAAAATAAAACCACGTTAAGAGTTTTAAGTGATGCGCTTTTACTGGCTTGGCTACCCCAAAAATGTCTTGAAGGCTGTTTGGTCATTTCCTTCGTGAACTGCATCAAGTTTACATCTTTTTATAGGCTGAGGATAATTCAGTTGATTGATAACTATGCTTGTAGACAAAGAATTCCAGAGTTTACTTATTAATTATTTTATTTTAGTAATTCTATTAGGTATTTTGTGGATTCTGTATTTCGGAGTAAGTAACTATTTTTTTATTTTATTTCCACACTGTAATAATCAAATTTAGTGCATAGTACAAAGTGTAGCCTATTATCTAAGTCATTTTTAGTTAAAGTTACCTCCTCCCCTCACCAAAATGAAAAGCAGGCTTTTCAATTTTTTTCAGGCTTTCTTTCAATTTTTAGAAATATAATCGTTATCTGAAGAATGTTTTTATTGTTAATAAGCATAGTAAAATTATCTAAGATGTAAATACTCTCCTTATTTTATAAATGATAATATTATCTTTTCTTCGCGATTTAAAAAATGTTAAATTTTCCCTTTCTCATCTTTAAATTATCATTCCAAGTAATCCCGCTAATTTAATAATTAAATGGATATTCATTACATGTTTTATAGAACAATACATTGTAAAGAAACCGTTTAAAAATATAATTATCGCAAAAGCCATTATATTACATTAAGTAATCAAATTCCTTATTTACTAAACAAGTGGTAAAGTCAAAGAATCTATAAATATAAAGCTGAATGTCTGTTAGTTGCTTTATTTACTTATTTGAAATGTTATATAATATCGTACCTCTAGGCAGTATCAAACGAAATTCATCCCATATATTCCTCAGAAAGATTAACTGCACTATTAAAAATTTGTTAAGCTTATCCCTAAGGAGGATAAAAGTATAGTGAATATATCCCTAAAAAGAGTAAACTGGAGATAACAGAAATTCACGCTTTTTCACCATAAATTCAGAACATATTATGCTACAAAAATTAATTTGAAGCTATTTTTAGTATTTTAAAAAATTAGCTTTTCGGTACCAAAAATTTTATTTATCTTCCTCTCATTTTAATCATTTTTTTCAAAATGAGCTTAACACAACTTATTACAATTCTTTTCGTTGAAATACTTTTTACATAAATGTGCTAAACAGTGAAGCAAGCTACCCTAAATCTCTAACATTCATTAAGTACTATTCTAATTAGAGTTGAAAGCTCTAAAACATTTTAAGTGGTTTAATATAAGAATTCGGAAAGTGCAAATTGGAAAAACTGAAACGGAATTTATATCATTGAAAGGATTACCACTAATCATTTTAATGTTTAATCCGTTAAATAAAAAATTACCACGTTTAAATAAAATAACACCAGAAATTTTAAGTGGTGGCCAAGTTACCAAAACATTGATTTAAAATTTCATTCAAACTTTTGATAATCACATGAATAATTATTTCATTGTAAGAATTAGACTCTCACGGACATTGTGCATCATCTAGAATATCCAAGACTAAAATACCAAAACTTTTATTCTTAAAATAATTTTGCTATAGAGAATGTTATCATCTTCCGCAGCATTTATAACATATATATAATGAAATCCCGTTTGAATTTACGGCCAATGAAAGTACTTATATTTTCTTATACTTTCATGGACTCGTGTTTCTTTTATTAGATTTGCATATTTCAAATTTCGAGAAAAGCAAAAAAAATCCGACTTGTATTTAGAGTATGATAAATTCGAATAAAGCAAATAAATTCGTATGATCTATCTTTCAATAATTCTACAGTCATAATTCTCTCAAGGTACGAGCGTCTATTTGAAATTAAATAAGTTTTAAAAATGCTGAAAGGAATGAAAGTAGTAATTCGCGATTTTCTGAAAAAATTTATCAAATGAATAAGTATTAGGGTCAGAATTTGATATTATCTACTAAGAAAACATAATAAAGAAAAAAATTTAATTAATTAACAGAAACATAAATCATAACACCATTTGTTTCCCAGCGGATCGTAGAAAAAGTATCTAATGAAATGAACAGAAAAATTAAATTAATAAGGTATTAATTAAATGGATCAAATGTTTTCATAGAAATTTTTTATAGAAAAGATAGAGACAATATTCGACCTTGAAAAAATTCAAGGTCGATTATTGTCTCTAGCTTTGCTGATAAAGGTTTGATTTTCATCCAAAATGTATGACTTGTCTCTATGCTTACTTTCGTAGAAACAATTAAATAACAAGAAATGTGAAATGATTTATAAGTATGAATGAAATATGAATGAGGCTTTAAAAAATATTTTCTAAAACATTACTTATCAAATATTTTTTGTTTATCTACCGTTAATATCTGTACAATCTCTTGTCAATATATTGGGCTTAATTTTATTTCATTGTGACAAAAAATAGTCAGGCTGGCATGAACCTAATCGAAAAAACATTCTTCCTCCTTTTTTGCATCCAATAAAAATTTCTCGCCCCTAATTTTTCTTTGAGGAACTCAAACGTATTTTAGTCAGAAATTCTAAGATTATTGAGAGAATGCTGTCAAGTGAAGTTTATTGAATTTTTTTTTATATTGCACTAGCTGAGCGGTCTCTTATTATGTACTAGGGAAGAAAAATATTGCGCATCAGAATGAAATGATTTTTCATTTATTTACTACTTTAAAATCTTCAAAAGTTAACAGGAGTAAATTTTATTAATTGTTCGTCTCTTAGAATGAAATCTGAAGAAAGAAATTAAAAGTAAATAACAAAAAAACCCACAAAATGATAATTAAAATTATTTAAAATTCAAATAACTTACCATGATCGCTACAGAAACATATATTAAAATCGTATACGGCTTTAAAAAAAAATTCATTTAAACTTTACCGTACTAAAAACAAATAAGTATATTGGTTGAAAATTTCTGCTAAAGATGGTATTACATGTTCCAACAAGCTATCTGTTTCCATAAGAAAATTATTTCAGCTTTTTTTTTCAATCAATTTAAATTCTCTTAGTTTGAATTGATCATTGATAAATTGAAGAATAAACAGGATTCCTGGGTTTTTGCAATCAGGCCAACAGAAAATGAAGGTTTTAAAATGCCTTTTTAGAAATCACTTTGATTCGTGAAGTGCATTTGAAAACAAATAATAAGGACCTCATTTGATTGTTATAGGATATCCATAAAATGGATGGGAATAGAATAAACTTTTCAACGATGATGTACTTTTTCCACAACTTGTAATAGTTAAGATTTTCTTTTAACAATAAATAAAATCTTCTATTTACAATTAGAAACTGAAGAAATTTTTCCAATTAACATTCAACGAAAATGAAAAGCAATTAATTTCATCTTAACTCAAATACAATTAAGGTACAAGTTTGATTAAATTTCACAGAAGTCAGAAATTATGAATTTTATTAAAATAATATCCTAATCTTAGAAAGAAACGAATTATGTTTTTTCTGATTCTTAGGGAATGTTATAGTTCATAACAAAGTTTGATCAGGTATCAGAATTATGTAATATCGAACTAATGATGCAAAAAATAATGAATAATACTCCAAAATCTTTAAGAAGAGCTAATATACAATGACGGAAGAGATATTTTTATCAGTTTAAAAAAAATGATAACCAGAAGAAATCTTAACTCATTTTAATCCCTTATGCAAGAATTTACTAATCATTAATCAAAAATGATTTTCGAATTCTTCGTGACTTTCACTACTTTCATATTTCAGTTTTAAAATGTTATTCAGTCGAAACA
>JAPMOQ010023642.1:18563644-18575298 GCA_026543055.1 Argiope trifasciata
GAGTTGATGCAATGTTGTAAATAATTAAAATTCACAAAATATATGAACGATTAGAAAGTTTCTTCTGGCTAGAAGATTTGAGCAAAACATATATATAAAAAAAGGTTCGCATTTTGTTGTTGGTAAAGTGACCTATATTAAAATAAGCAGTTGAAACATTTGGATGTTTACTTAAATTAACTTTTTTACTTACTTAAATTTACATTTTTTAATCTAAACGCATGCATCCTTATTTGCTTTATAAATTTTACGAGAATATTTAAACAGTAATTTCAGAACAGACTTTACATATATTCAATCCAAATTACATATTTTAAATTTAACATCAATTCAAACCATAACAAGAAAATTTACTGGTTTATTGAAAATAAGGTTTAATAAATTTTGGTAGATTCTGTCACAGTACGTAAATATTTATGGAATAAACATTAAAAAAAAGCGAAAACTCTCTAAAATTTGATATTACTGTTTAAAACCAGATATTATATAAAATGCTATGCTAGATTTATGAATGCAAGGAATTATTTATATAGTTTATATCTTCTTCGAAAAACTATAAATTGTATCAAAAATTAATTTTTAATAAACTATAGTATTTATTCCATGATTGTGAAACAACCTAATGTTATTCCATGATGTGAAAAAATCTTTACCGGATAAATTTCAACTAAATCCCATGAAAATCCTAAACAAAGTTTTTTAGATTTGAGTTGTTAAGCAAATACTGTGTAATTTTTAAGGATTAAAGAATTCCTGATTGATCCGCTCTTGTTACTCCTTGATATCGAATCAAATTAGCTTTACATTGAAATTTAATTTAAAATAGAATAATTATTTTTTAGTTATCGAGTAGGAAAAATTTTCAAAAAAAAAAAAGCGTTATAAAAATTACTTGATCGTGGAATGTGCCAATGTAAAAAATAATTTTAAAATCGCACCATTCTATATTAATGTTTATTAGCAATAAAAAAATAAAATTTAACTTTATAAATAAAAATTCTAGAAAACGAACATTTATAAATAAATAGAGTTATTACCATTCAAACTAACTTCGTCAGATGAGTTTCCTGCTGGATAAAATTAATGCAATCTTGATCCGACTAAAAACTCTCTATGGGAATCGAGTTATTTTTCAGAACTTTCCCGTACTTTTAATAATCTTACATTTATTTCATACATTACATTTTATTAAACATTGGTTTTAAGTATAAATATTGGGAAGTTTTTATATCTGTACTAAATGGTAGAGAATTTTTAATTATGTTATTTTTTTTTTAACTTTTTAGTGTATTATTTGTGATTCGTTTTAATCGGTATCATACTGTCAACATATCTAATTTTTCTCCAAAATCACTCCCTTTATGAAGCTACTAGTTTGGGATCAAAATTTTAATTAAAAATAATAGATTAGTACAGAATTAAATTCTGAAAATATTGAAATTTTACATAATCATCGGGAACACACAAATGTACAGATTTTTATATTCTAGCACTTTTAAAAATGTTTGAAAATCGCGAAAGTTCATCTTTATACAAATTAATCAAGTTAAAATGTTTAATGAAAGAGAAGGTGAAGATGCATTTTATTATTTTGGACGTTCTCGTCATCTACGCCTTCATGTGAATTCCAAAGTTTTTTCAAATTAGTAAAAATGCTATTATTAAAATGTTTATTTAGGTAAGTTTCCAAATGTTTGTGAAGATAAATAAGATACGCATAAAGACTACTTGTAAAATGAACTTGAAATCCGATCCTTATGTAACTTTTTTTATCCTATTTCGTTCTGTAAAACATTACGTATATTAGTTATTCATCAATACAAATCTTAACGTCACTTCAAACAATAAACATGAAGTTTATCCAGACACGTTTACAGCACTAGAATCTTTTTACGTTTGAGGTGTGTTCTCAAGCAAGAAGTCTTTGTCTATTGATGTCAGATACAGAATCCATTGTTTGTGGTTTGGCAACTTCAGTCGGCAGTCTAATATGATCTTGCTGTAATTTGACATTCTAGTGTTTTGCTGCGATCTCTGTGACAAGTTGCCATGGATTTGACAAAAGTCTCACAGTAATTTTTTTCAATCTAGAACATATTTTCATTTTTTTTTTGTCTAACAAACTTTCTGTTGCTTTAAATCATTGTTTCATTGTAAAATGTTTTCAATCCTATATCTGCAAAGGTGAGGCTACGCTATTTTAAAATTGGTATAATTTTTTAATTAATCAACTTTTGGAGATTTCAAAAATTATTGATAATTATAGCAGAATTCTTACTCTCCAAAATAACAATATAATAATTTATTTTGAAACAAAATTATTTTGTCTAAGATTTTAAGAAAGCACATAAAAATAGAGATGAATGAAATGCTCAGTTTTACTGTCCGTTATTTTGAAAAAATTGAAAATACGATATAAAGGAGTAAAAGAAAAAATTTTACTTTTATTAGTAAAATAATGATGTGGATACATTTGTTGATTTAAAAAATTTCTTTTAATCAAAAATGCTTTGAAAAATAGTCAATACTTTTTTAAACACAGACTAAACAGAGAGACTTTCTTTGATATACTTGGTACATGAGGAAATAATAATATTCATGATTGATAAGAAAACATTTTTTTCTATTAGCATAAAGAATGATTTGAAAAACAATACTACCTAGGATTTAAAAAAGATGACTTGGTTATACAGTCACAATTTCCTAATTTTGTGAGTGAAATGGGCATTTTATACTTGGCAATATCAGAATATTTTTTCTAAAATTCCTAGAAAAGCTTCATTTTAAAGAAATTAGACATTAAGATGAATTTATAAGATGAACTAAGGAATTAAGATGAAGGGAAAGAAAAATTGTGTTTAAAATTTTCGTTCTAATCAGTAGCAGTAGTTCTTTAGTTATTTAATGTCTACAAATTTGAATTCCAAAGCTAATTTGAAATACTTTTTTTTAAGTTTTAATTTTAATTGAAGAATTACCATATCCATTGAGTTTATCAGGCAAATAAAAGTTTTTTTAAAATCTTTCCATTGTTTTCTTAATTTGTGTTTTTGGACTTGGTGATTTTTTGATTCTACTTTCCTACAGTTTTATTGCATTTTAATATGGATTTTCAATTTTGCTTTCTCACTGTAGAGGAATTGATTTCACTAATAAAATTAAAACTTTAAAAAATCCGTAGCATACATTAATCCCTTAATCTACAATTTATTTAACCACCTTATAAGATTTCCTGCTAAAAACATTTATAGTTATTTCAAAGCTTTTAATAGCATCAAGGACTCTTGAGATGCAGAAGAGTTTCCAGATGATTTTCTGGTTTATTTGCCTAATAGTTTCACTTATTTGCAGATTTAAATTATAAATATTCAGAAATTCGATGTACATGTTGGGGACGTCATTGTAAGTGAAGAAATCCATAAAAACTCGGATGTTATCAAACAGGCATGTATACTAAGAAGAATTAATCTTGTACCTCACAAGTCAAATCTGAAATGCGATTTAGTACTTGAAATGAGCCAAAATATTTTTCTGGAAGTTTTTCAGGTATCAACTTTTCGCTTAGGAATATACATCTATGCTAGATCTCCAGAAACATATAACACCACTAAATGTTTAAGGATGGGATGTTGGCGATCTTTATTTTGAGCTTCCAGAATTCATAGCCTGGCCAACTATCTTGATTCTTTGGTTCTCGAAATCTTCTTTTGAATGGAATGATCATCTGTATCGTCAAGGTACAAAGGGAATATATTGTTGACTGTCTATAGTCCATGTAATAAGAGGAAAAGTGCAAAATCTGTCGTGTCCAGTTTAACAACATTTATAAGCAAATGATAAATGATTTCATTCTACTTTGTCTATTCTGTATCAACATGCAAGAACAACATATAGACCAGAATTTTATGAAAGAACTTTGTCAGTCTGTTGATTGGGCTATAGCTATCTGTCATCATACAATAATCGATCAGGGCCGGGATGGCCTGGTTGGTAGGATATTGGACACGTGTTCGTTAGGTTGCGAGTTCGAACCCGACAGGCGAAGATTCCCCGTGTGTGGTGGTGACTGATGAACGTATAAATCTGTCGTGATCACAAAATCCTCTATGTCGTGTGTAATACTACTAGGAGTACTGGTTGAGAAGTGATAGTTCTTTAATTCAGGTCTAAATTACGATCTGTGAATGAGTGAATACATGAATGAAGTCCACCCTGTAAAAAGGGTTGTGACGTGTAAGTGGCAAAGTGGTACTCTTGGCCCTAGTTGGCCCTACTGAAAAAATCAAGAGTTCACCCTATCGGCTTAAATCTCTGTTTTCGTAACAGCGGGCTTGTCCAATGTCAAGTGCTATAAGAAACAACAAATAACAATAATCGATATTGTAAATTTCTATGAGGGTTAGATTTAGTCTGAACCGGAAGAACAAGCTCCGATCTAATAATTACAGGAAAAGCTCCATGTCTAATAATAAATTCCTCCAACAAGAACCTAGCAAATTATTCAATTTCAACTGTAGATTTTGTTACACTGTGTAAGGCAATGTCTACTGACGATCTACTTTGTTGTCATTAGAAGATTTTGGAAATCGTCCAAGAAGTTCGATCACTATGCTATGGAAAGGATCTAAAGTTTTAAGTAAGTCTAAGACATCGTGCTTTCCATTGTATGCATTATTGCTATCGATACTCTCTAACTATCTCCCAAATTGACACTTAAAGTTCCAAGTCATACACCGATATTCTTATACATCGATTTGTACAGATTATTCATCAAATGTATCATGATACAGATATTTTCTTTGAAGAATGCTTGAGGAGAATCAATTTCAAATTGCGGAACGAACTATTGAAAACAAGTTTAATGTAGTATGCCAATATAGTATCTTCATTTTTTTTATACGTATTATCCTTTTTGGGGGTATTTCATTCATACATTTCATAAACTTTCCTTTCCTTCTACTGTTGAAAAAGTACTTAAAACTTGGGATAAATGTGATGTAAAGAAATAGTGAAAAGTATAATGATCTGAACTGACAATTCTAAATAATGTCATTTAATACAGGAAAAATATAATCTTAGGGGTTTTCACTCCATACAAAGAATGTTATAGGGAATTCGAATGAAATAATGAATTAGGACATTAAATGCTGAATGATAATGTAGAAAAATTCCATAATGTGGGGAAATTAGAGATCATAAAGGATAAAAATCTAATTATAAGCGAGGAAATAAGAAAAAATAATCAGTACGTTCAAAATATTTTTTCCTTAATTTTTGTATAAGTAAGGTCTTCTTACAGATTTCAGTTCATCCCTTTTCTGCTTATATTATAAAACTTATATTACTCCTGCAATTGCCTGAGCTCTCTATCTTCAGATCTCACGATTTGTTTAGATTGGAAGTTAATCTGAAGGTTTTGTTGTTGTTGTTTATTCGCCTTTCCATAATTCACTATTTCAATCAGCTTACTCTAGTATAACTTTGAATTAGATCATCGTATTATCTTAATCCATTTGACAATTATTCATATTTTTCTTACTTACATTTTTTTTTAAATTCTGGATTGCAATTAAGATTCCGAAATCTGTTGTATGAAGCACCTTCCCTAGTTTTTTCCCTCTAATCATTAAATATTATAACTTGTCGCGATTGCTACTTCAAAGTTCATTTCCAAAATAAAGCAACATGCTTGCTACGCAGTCTTCTCATTACTTAATTACAAATATCACACTAATTTTAAAATACACATTTTTTTTCTGTTTTGTATTAGCTACATTTTTTTTGTTGAGGAGACCCGGGGCAAGTTTTTGAAGAGGAAATAACGCATTTTTTAATGTATTCAAGATTCCTTGGTTATAATTATTTTTTTATAATTTAACTACTCATTCCTAATTTTCATTAAAAAATCATTCAGCAGTTTTGATTATTTTAGTATCAGAATTATTTTTAAAGGACTTGACAAATGTTACGACTAAGCTCTGCATATGAAGAAAGCTATAGTAGTTTAGGGGCAGGTTGTGACAGTAAAAACAAAAATATTTTTTAATTATTTCCTCTTTACCATCATTTTATTAATTAAAATAAACAATGCATTTTGTAATTATTATCACTTAGCAAATCGATAATAAGTTGTATCAAGTGGTTTACAATAAAATAAAGATAAAATTGCTTAATCAAGCAACATAAAAGTTGTCCTGCATCAGAATCACTGTTAACGGAAGCAGAGGATAGACTACTTCTTATCGTACATATTTCGTAGCCATATTTTTACAAATTAAGCACTGAATTTATTCTCTTACATCAAAATTGCAGGTCGTAGTCGCTTATTGTTAACGTCTTTGCTTGAAGGCCGAAATGCACCAGGTTTTAATCTTTATTTTCGTGTAACAGGATTTGGTTTAGGCTAAATCTGTCGGGGGATACGTCTCCCTCTTAGTGTGCCCGGATGAGAGAGAGGGATACCATCTCAAGTGTTATCTTCATCGTCTGATCACTGAGTTTGTCAAAAAATACCCTTAACATTGCTTCACAATGGGATGACAATGTAATTAATATAATTAACCTTCGGAAACACTGGACCGCGGTAGCCTGGTGGTAAGGTCTCGGCTTCGGAATCGGAGGGTTTCAGGTTCGAGACTCGATTCCACCGAAGATCAGTCGTGTGAGGGGGTCTCTTGCACGTTAAATCTGTCAGGCCAAACGTCCTCCCGTTGGTGTGGTATGGTGTGGTGTGGAGAGGGGGTTGCCACTTCAGGTGTCGTCCTCGTCATCTGACCGTGGTTCAAATTACGAGGTCCGTCCCCAAATAGCCCTAGTGTTGTCTTAAAACGAGACGTTAATATAACTAAACTAAACTAAACTTCGGAAACACTGTATGCCTCCGGGCAATCTGGAACAAAACTCTTCTTTTTTCAAAATCTGCATGTTAGCTCAAAATCCTCCTCTTCACTCCCTTTTCCTTTGTTAATTCTTCGGTATTTTTTTCCTTAAACTTCTCCCTTCTTCATGATTTTTATTTTTTATTTATTATTATTGTCTTTTTCTTTTTCCATTTCTTCTTTGTCAGATGGATGAGTCAATGAGTCATTTTTTTAAGTTAGCCTCTATTAGACTCTTTCAAAGGTGAATCTCGAGTAAGACGTCTGGCGGTTGAAGATACATGCTAATATTTTCAGCAGAAAGTCTTAAATATTAACATGATTCAAATAACAGTACATGAATCAAATAAAAATGAAGATGAATCATCAAGTTGTAGTATAGTGCAACTTATCTCATAGCATAGTTTCGACATTTGTGCTCATTTATAAAAAAAAAGAAAGAAATCTTGCGATTTGTAAAAAAATGAAAGCATCTTTTTAAAACATGCACAAAGTAAATAAGTAAAAATACCTATTAAAAAGCAATTAATTTATCTTGAATTGAAATTTATAGAGCATTTTCCCCCTTTACTAGCTTTATGTGCTCATAACTTATCACTGCCCGTTTCGGCTAAGCACAAACTGCCCTGACGTAATAATGTTTATCAAAGTTATGTTTAGCGAAAATTCTAATTAAAAATTTCATAAACCATTACGTAGCTTCAGTGTTACAACTTAAACTTTTCAATATTAGCCTCTGGCTCCTCTAATTAAAATTATTTTGTTATACACGGAATCCTATCAATTTGTTAAACACATTTAAATTATTGTACATATGTTACAAGTTAATTAGGTTCAGTTTGATTACATGTTCCAAATTGGTTTTAGATTCTTTTTAAATTTTTTAAACTTAAAATAGATTTTAAAGGGGTTTTTTCATTATTTTTTCGGTCAAAATTTGCTGTTGAAGATTTTGTTTCATATTTCTACATATTTCTCCTTCATTAATTCTTGTCTGATTACGGTTTTTTTCAGCGAAATTTTTGATTCTAGATGTGCTTGAATTTCGATTATTCTGATTTAAGTTCTTTGTCAAATGAAGTTGATAATTGCCAAAAATATGATAATGTGAGCGATGACAATGATAATGATGAGGAAGGAGATCAAACTTAAGAATTTTTTTGGCAAACACAGCAGGAAGAAGGTATACAAATAAATTTAAAGCAACTTAATTTTAATTAGAAGAGCAAGGGTTAAAGATAGGATGATTATAGGAAGCAAAAAACCATTAAAGTTCGTGTAGAAATGTTAAGTTCTCATCCAAAACATATTTACATCATGTAGATTGTTATATAATATCACAAAATCTAGAAATCATTCAAAACTCTTTGAAGAAAATTAATAACAGTAATAGTAATGTACAATGGTTTATTAATTACTCTTACTTTTCATTTATTATATTGTATTAATAAATTACATTACAAACAAAGAAAAAATTCTCTCTTGAATAATATCTCATCTTTGATGCGTCGCATGTGATACATAACACCATAATCCCTATAAATAAATAAAATATGTCATTTTTCTACTTCAAAGTGTTTTTAACAAATAGTTAAGTGACTTTTATAAATTATAAGGTTTTTATTCTTGTCCCAGGTTTAAGGAGTTAATGAAATTACAAATAAATAGATATTTGATAAGTTGAAATAGTATTTGGACTTATTTGCAGGTCCTGAATCTAAATAGCTATTAAAGAAAATCTCTCTGAAAACTTAAAAAGGTGGTATACCACAGTTTTCCGGCAGACGGAAAATTGCTACAAGCCTAGTTTTTTATTTAATATTTAATTCTTGCTGTTTCAAGAATGAATAGACAAAACAAAAAGCCGTCTCTTACGCCCGTATTCGCAACTATTTTGGTCACTGGACGGTTTAGTGGTCATCTTACAAGAATTTTATTTAAGTACCAAAATATTTACAATAGAAAAAAGAAAAACAAAAATAACTTTGAACAGAATTTACCAGCATATAAGAAATGATATTGAGAAGAAACCGCTCACAAAAATATTCGATTTCGAAAAATTATTTGGAATAATAATATGCTGAAAGATAAAATGTGTGAAAAAAGGCATGGATTATGTGTTCACTCATTATCATGACAAAGTAGATGAGGATGCAGTTATAAAAATCAAATCAGAAATGGAAAGTAGATAATGGTAACGAAGAGAAACTCTGATTGGAAGTCATGAATGCAAATATAGGATGATGCTAGTTTTTTCCTCTTGGCCTTTGTCAGTATTGATACTTGATGCTGAGAGCAATGGAGGCAAAAACGTATCTCTATTTTTACTGATATATTTGATTATCCTATGGATTTTTTGTCTGGAAATTCTACATCAGTATGAGTTTCCGATGTTTTCTCTACATCAGTATGATTTTCTGGCGAGTCTTTTCAGCCGTTCTCATTCATGGCTTGGTGATTTTTTTTCATATGCCAAGAGATTGTGAGGATATATTCCGAAGCATAATGAAGTGCCTTGCAAATACCACCACAACTGCAATGATCACTCTCAGACAAATTAAACCTTTTGAGGAGGCAGGAAAACAGCCGTGTTCAGAGAAGAAAATAAAATCCTCTCTGATAAACTCCCACAGACAAAACTCTACTTCAGAACTCTCGAAATTCCCCCTCACCTTCGGAAATTGCTTGATGAACAATTTGTTATTCTTCAACTTTTATCCTGTGTTTGCTTGAATGGCGAATTTTGTTCTGTGAAGCTTTAATGATGTCTTTCCTTCACGAATTTCTTTAAAGCGTGACATTAACTGTAAATCTTTCTTTAAATTTTTCTTTCGCGATTTGAATCTTCAAATGTGCAGATCTTATTTCCAGCCATTGTATTAAAAAGTTACATAATATTTTGCTTATTTTTACTTAAAAATTAGTCATTAATGACAATTCTGCTTATTCAAAACAGGGTCACTCCTTTTTTTTTTTTAATCTTAATGTATCAGTTACAAATCGTGAATGAAAATTACTTCGATGTAAACTAATCGAGAATAATTTTCTCTCCATCAGTATGAATTTTCTATTCTAAAAGAAAAAAAACTCATATCTAATTATATATGACAAGCAGCTATCAATCAAATAACGACTACTAATCAAATTTCTCATCGATTAATCTTTTTTATCATTTTTTAAATAATGTGTCCATATTTAAATTCCTTCTAATATACTTTAAGTAATATTTTTGTTACGCAGCTCCTTTTCAATTTTTCAATTTGTTCTTCGTAAGAAAAAAATTATAAGATTGTCAGGAAAGATTTTCAAAATTGGCATTTTGACATTATTTTTTCTCAAATTGTATACAGATTTTTTATGTATTCAAATGTCTCCTGAATTATGATTTGACTCTGACCTGAAAAATACATCGGATTTGTTTTCTTTTTTGATAACAATTTCGTATCAGGTATAGACTGAAATCTGTATACTTTACTAGATGACATCAATCTTTTTGCAAGTGCAGTAATTTATCGTTTCAGTTAAGTCAGATGATATAATTCCTACTTTTTTTAGTATTCGTGAATGTTCACAAGTAAAATAGTATAGTGAATTCCACATTGAGGAATTAGCTGTAATAATGCATTCCATTTTCGTTTTTATAGTTTTTCGTCAGAGGGAATGCGTTCTCTTTCACATTGGGTCTGTGTCAGATCAAGAATGTAATAGTTGTTTTTGTTTTTTCTAATTTATAATAGTCATTATTGTGTCTTAAGCATTTTCTTCTAGTAATTAGAAGTGAATCATGGGTTTTTATTCCCTTATTTCAGGGACAAGGAGAATGAAAATAAAATTAAGAAAATGCAAAAATTTAGAGTAACCTACAACGCATTATCATTTTTTATTGTAAATATATCGTTAAAACCATATAAAACTCATAATTATCATATTAAATACAGATATCTTTATCTACAGAAAAGTATGTAAGGAAACGCGGAAAAAAATGCATTCATGGCTTGAAAACATGCCAAACGTAAGATGACTTTTCATTTTTTTTAATGATTGTCTTCTTGATGATAATATACGAAGCTAATTCGTAATATAATTAGCTAAAAATAATAATAATGCTTAATTAAGTTTTACTAAGACTATTTTCTCGACTTTCATTAGTTCGTCATTTTAGTGTTATTAGATATATTAATCAATTGGAAGTTTCTTATTTTACAATCCAATTTTAATTTAAAAGAAAAAAAAGCAGATTTTTTATTCATGTTTACTTTATCAGAATTCCGTGATAAATTTTGAAACCTGATGTATTAAGTTGGGAAATTCGGCATCAATTAACAATCTATTAATGCAGAAATGTTACACAGATTATGTATCACAAAACAATCTATTCACTTGGCTACACTTGAGCAAAATAGCTCATCAAAAATTGTTTTAACTTAATACATCTTCTTCCTAACAGTTCCTGCTATAATTACAGTCTTCAATCATTTTGACCGCTTGTCCTAAGTGGCAGAAAGCTCACTTTTTGCTCTTATTATATAAAATTGCAGATTATAGATAAAGGTATATAATTTATTTGTTTAAAAATAAACAGTATATGGAAAAGAATAGCTAAATATATGAGTGAACAAAAATTTTCAAAAACATTTTATGACTATTTTTGAAAAAAAAATATTAAAAAAATAATCTACAACGTATTTAAACGAAAGGTAAGTAAACCTAAAAAAGGAACTTAAATTATCAAAAATCATTCTATCATTGATTAAAATAATTCTTTAAACATGACAA
>JAPMOQ010023642.1:18575698-18631142 GCA_026543055.1 Argiope trifasciata
TTTCCAATGTCATTTATAAACTACTATTTTCTTCTACTCTCCTAAAGGGTCTTCTCTTGCTTCTGTTGTCCCATTCATTTCATTCATTTCAGTGGAACAAAAAAACTTTCCATGTTTCTTGTTTTATAATAAAGTTCCATCAGATGAAAAGGAAAATCTGCATGTTTACCTACCGTCTAATCCACTGTTATATTTTCATCCAGTTTACAAAAAGTCAAGCGTCTCTATAAATGTATGCCAAAAAAAAAGTAAATAGATCTGTTTAAAGTCTTTGGGGTTTAGTGAGCTTCATATCAAAGTTCAAATACTTCATTATCTCCAGAAATCTGTCTCTTGCTATTTTTCTATAAATTCAAACAGATGTATCTTTTAGAGACCAAGCCCCCAAATCATGCAACATTGAAATGAAAAGGTGTAACTCATAAAGTGACAAACGCCAATATTGAATTTCTGATTGGCTTTTTCAATCCGTTATTGGATGTGAAACAAAATCTTCTCGATTATAAACAATCCTCATGCACTAATTGTCTTTGCATCAGTTCTTTTTGTCTCTGTATACGAAGATGGTACCACTACACTATTACCAATAAGTAATTGGACGCCTGTGATAAAAGAGATAATTACAATTAATTCGTATTCAGTAGTTGGTACAGCTTCCACCTGAGGCAATTACAGATTTAACTCTCCAGGACATGCTTTCCACAAGTGTTTGGGTGATGAACAATGGTATTTTTTTCCACGCTCTCTTTCAACCATTTTGAACCACTTTAATTCGATGGTACAATTTGCCCCAGAAGTGTTTTTCTAGGATTCAAATTTGAACTCTGGGAAGGGCAGTCCAGTTGATTCATTCCATTGTCATCATACCAATCTATGGCGGACCTTGCTAACCTGGAAATAACAATGATTCAGCCCGTAAAATAGCCTCAGCACAGGAAATACATTGTTGTCTAGAATAGTGGAGTAAGAATCGACGTTGAATTTGCTATGAATTGAAATCTATTCCAGTCCGTAACAAGAAAAAACATCCCCAGACCATGATTCCCTATCGCCCAAACCTTCCTGCTGAGACAATATATTCTGACAAATGTGTTCTCCATGCATACACCAAAACCAGACTCTTCCATTCTTGTAGTCATAGAACCTTGATTCACCACTCTAGAGAAACTATTTCCACTCATCTACGGTTCAATTTCGATGTGCCTTGCATCACATCAACCGAGCAGCGCGGTTGGATTTTGTAATCAAAGGCTTATAAGTGGCATCATGACCATGAAAACCAAGTTAATGTGCTTCCTTGCCAATGTTATTTATCGAAACAACTCTGGAGAATGTGAACCATCATTGAAGTGAGATTTTTCCGAATTTCTTTGGACAGCACTCGTTGGTCTCTGTATCTTAATTTCGTGGGTCTGCTTGGTTGAGGCATATCCCGACAATCATCCTTCATCTTCCACCTCTTAATTAGAAAAGTTACTGCCAATTTGGAATGTTCAACTCACCAGATATGTTCCTTAAGGCTTGGACATTTCTACTATATCCGACAATTACACCTTTCTGAAAGTTCGACAACTCTGAATTTCGTGGCATCTTGCATGCAACTGATGCCAATAATTTTTCCTTCAAGATATTTAAGTACAGAAGGCATGACGTATATCAGGACAGCTGGTATACTCATTTGCACTGTTGTGCAAATACTTAGAATATTTCCTATAAAATGCTCTGCTGGGGACACATTCTTGTGACGACGAAATAATTTCTAACAGAACCACCATTTCTTCGTTCTTTCATTTTCCACACTTTGGCTAGGTCTTACTCCTCCCCACTCACATCTGCTTCTTTGAAATACACAAACCCTCTCTCGACATGGACACTTTCTGCCAGCTCCCTCTCCCCACTCACATCTTTCTGCCAGCATATAGGAATAGATAAGAGAAACATAAAAAAGCAACATTTTTTAATGATACGGTCAAAATGACTTGTAGTCGAGTGTATACAGTAATAATGGAGAAAGTAATCATTTAAAGTTAACAAAAATTACAAAGTTAAAGTTAACAATATATGCAATATTCTTAAATTCTTAGAAAAACTCCAAAAATATCAAAATCTTAAATAAAAAGTAAAATAAATCTCATTATATTGGATTCCCGGTACAAATGACCCCTGCCGTAACACTAACTAATCCCTGCCTTAGTGTTAAATTTGATAACATTTATATCGCAGACTGTTTTTAGGATTGCAAGTATGTTTTGTTCTCTAAAGGAATTTAAAATCCTAAAATCAATGAACTGAAGTTATATAAAGTACCATATGCCTTTTAATCTTTGCCTTAATTTAATTTTCAATACTCAAGTAAAAAAACATCCCAATTGCTTTTAATACATATCAATGCACATGATTATTTTTATAAACACTTATAAACGTCTAATAATATTAAGATTTAAGATACAATAATAGATTGGTTTTAATTTTTATCCGGATTACATAGTATTTTATAGTAAGAAATATTCACAAAATTATTGCTCGAAGTATTTAAAATTATTGAATTTTTCGAAAAATAAAAATAAAGCTTATCTTTAAATCGGATTGTGATGGATTTTTTTTTCCTTTTCAGTATCTCATCTAGAAAAATTAGAGGTATGAAGTTTGTGGTGCCAAATTCAGCAATCCAATTTTATTGGTGACCGAACGTAAATACTTTAAATTTATTCTAAATTTTTAGTATTCATTTTTTATTTGCCTTTTCTGTTTAGTTAGTCTGCTAAAAACGAAACTGATAAATTAGTGCTCCAAAGGTTAACCTACGTATTCTGTGTTTTACATTAAAATTTACACTTATAGATTGAGGTATTTGAAAGGCAAGCGCACTATTTTTCATTCAGGCTATGATCAAACGAAACTTTAACAATTCTGTAAGAAATATGCGATAAAATTTGATATATTCACCTTTCGCTAAAAGAGAAAAGACCATGTTTAAGGTAATAATACCTCTTTCAAAAATTTCACATATATATATATTATGAAATTAACTAGTTAAAATATCACTTACTAAAAGCAAACATGTTAAAATTATTGTTATCAGTGCCTTAAATCATTTCCATTCTTCTAAAATTTTATTTAAAAATTCATTTATGGTAAAGGAAGGATTAAAACTATTGTTAATTTAATTAAAAGTTAATAATAAAATGCAAACTTAATCATTTAGAGAAAATATATTTAAGAATTTAAATTTGCAATATTTTAATTTATTTTTTTACATACCATTTAAAAAATATTTCAGTAGTTAAATACTTTTGAACTAAACAATATAATTACTGTTCATATTTTAAGTTTGCCATTCGTATTTTCATTTTTAAGGTGAAAATGCTACAGAAATAAACTTGAAAAGCAAAGCAATATTTAATGGTTTCTTATAACAAATGGATTTTTTTTCTGTAATACTCAAATCAGCTGCTTTCAAAATTCATTAATTTTGCATCAAAAAATTAAGTTCAGGTTTTTTAAAGTACCGTTTTGAAACTAAACCACTGACATTTTGGGATTTTGAATTGTAGTCAGATGATGAAGGCGATAACCCATTCTTCAGACCTTTACAGATATAAAGTCAATAAACCTTCTACGACAATTTAAGGCATCATGCCCAGATGCACGGTTTGAAACTTTGGTAGATTTAAGTTATTGATTCTCCTATTCCGATTTGGAAAAACAGGGAACTGAAAAACTTTCTTTCTCTGAAAAAAAAATTTAAAATTTATTTAATTGCAAAGGGATATGCGCTATTAAATGTGGTAAAAACTGTAAAACAAAACGCACTTCGTTTCAAATAAATTAAATAACATACAGCTGGATATTTTCTGATGAATTTATATATTATATATATGAGTCTTTAAAAAATTTATATTTCTTACTGTTATCTATACAAATTTTCTTTTCTGAAAAAAAAAATCGAAAAGGTTTTTTTTTTCAAATTTGCGCTTATTATCAAGTTTGCACTTATTATTATTTTTTTCAAATTTGCAATTATTAGCTTCATCTGTCAAAGAGATTTTCCCTTAAAACAACAGCAAATATTTATTTTATTATTAGATTGAAATGGAATCGTTATCTCATGTTACACTAATAAAATTTGCCATTCCGACTTCATTTTGAAATCCATGACTCACTATACAAGAGAAAAAGAACATACCATCCTAGTACATAGTTAAATGACATACAACAGATATGGCATGACCTGCGCAAAAGTGTTAACTGTATGACTGTGCAGAGAGGAAAATTGACACCATAATTCAATTTTTTTAGTTCTCAAAAAACTGGAATTCGAAATATGATAGTTTAAATCCTTTAACATCTTAAAACTGTACCTTCATGAAATACGTATTTAAATTAATTCGATTACTGATTTTTTTTTCATTGCATTAGATCAAGACAGTATTTGGATCTCTGCCCCAAATGGGATGACAAAAACATTAAGAATCTCAATTTCTCATATTTTCTACAATGTTAGAAGGCAAAAGCCGATTCATAAATGTCATGATTTGTAATATCGTATTCAATTTCGGACATTGATAAATTTCTTTTCGCTTTTCAATGTTTAAAACTATACATTTCTACATAAGTTCACGTGTTTGTATCATAATTAAAATAGGGATCACAAGGGTGTAAAGACTAGGGATGTACAGATACACTGGGTATTAAGCCTAGGGTCACTATAGAAACGAAACATTTGGGACATTTATGCTATTTTTTAAAACCAAATGTGGTGAAAATGCGAAAAACTAATATCACTTTCACTCTCTAAATAAATAATGACGGCGAGGGACGAAAATGTTATGTCAATTCTCGGCGCCACATAGATTCGCTACGCCGTTGAGCGGCAGCGAATGGGAAAGTTTAAGAAATCCTGTACAAGGCAAATAAACTTTAAGGCCAACCTCGTTTTGTTAAAATATCTTCTTTTTTTAACCTTATCTATTACAGAGACAATAAACTATGAATAAGTGTTTGAATGTTGACGAAATTCAAGTGAAACTGGTCATCTAATTGGAAAAAATAGGATATATTTCCATGCAAAAGACTATATTAGAGACGAATTTCATATTTATGAAAGTAAACCAAGTGAACTACTGTTTGTGGTATTTTCATTATAATATATTTATGCTAAGTTTAGATTATTATACTCATTAAAGTCATTTTTATTCACTTTGAAATTCGGAAAAGAGTGATTATTCTTCCAATGAGTAAAAATAATAACAACCACAACTATAGCTTCTATTCCTACACATACAATGATGCATCTTACTCTACTTCGAAATGTATAAATTTTCATTTTAAATCTATAATTAAATCAAGGTGCAAATTAACTTTAAATCAAAACTTTCTTGGTATTATAAGTATCTCCGATAATTTTATGGATAAAAATAACATTAAATACCCTGAATAAGTGTTATCATCTTATTAGGATGTGAAATAAATTCGTGTATCTAAAGGTTGATTAAAATCAGATAATTGGTTTTCAATAATTTTTGTGTTAATTTTCTGCAGCTTTTCCTGTACAAAAACATTTGATTTTTTTCCTTATTCATTATTAAAGTTTTGAAATCAATTATAACTTGTTTGATTTATCGATACTACTATCATTCATTTTTAATGACCAAATTATTTGTCTATTTAACTAAACAATGTAATCCTAAAGGAAATTATGGATAAATTTACTAAAAAATGTATTCTCTTTCTGTAAAAAATGTGTTTCCCGCGATTCTTAACAATTTGAAGCGATAATTGAAATCCCTTATAATGGTTATCAACTAAACTTGCGAAATGTATTGCTCCTCTAAGAAATTTTTCAGCTGTTGCTTCTAGATTTATTAAATTCGATTAAAAAGAATAAAAAACGAGAAACGATTAAAAACTGTTTCATTTTTGACTCTAGAGATCTTTCTGAAAAAAAAAGAGGGAAAATAAAATAAGCCCTAAAAAATTCAAACCCCGTTTTTGAGTGAAATGATTTCATCCAGTCTCTTGGTAGCTAAGGGAATAAGTATTTCAAGACCAAGCGAATCGGATGTGGGGGAGAAAACCATTCCGTCACTCAAATCGAAAGCTATTTTTACATATCTCGACTGTGCTTATTTTCCTGTCTTTTACCACCAACTCCAGCTGCCTTTCGATTCAGTCGCATTCCCACTGACTTTTCTGTAGCCATGGACAGGGAAGCGAGTAGTTTGGTTATGAACTATGTGATTCTCATACTTTTGCTACTCATTCTATGGGTTTTGTATCTCGGGGTAAGTGCATTGCGTTAATATATGAAAATCAATTAATTTAATCTCAAATTTTTAACCTTATGATAGGAATTATGAGCTTAACCTTATGATCGAAAACATAATGATTCGTTTGTAATGCATATACTTCATAATGCAATTAATATAATGCTGATTATACAAGCAATGGCCTGTGCTAAATGCTTCATATCAAGCCTGTGACAAGAATTATGAACATATTGATGCATTTCAATGCATTGACTTGTTAATCTTAATAATACATATCATGCTCATTATAAAGATCATGTCCTATATTAAATGCTTTTCTTCCAAAGTTAATACTCAAAAACAAATGTATTAATTATATTATTGTGCATAAGAATAAATATTTCTTCCTAATTAAATACCCTTTTCCCATTATCACTAAGAATCTTCACATGATTTTGAGAATGCATCAACGCTTCAAGTCCAAGAATTTCAGTCAAGATTTTCGTTAAGGAGTTACATATGAGTTTTAAAATTTTAAAAAGCTTCATTTCAGTACTTAAAAGTGAAATCTGAAACCTCAATCAAAAATTTTACAAAAGATGACTGAGCCATTGACCAATATAATTATTTATTTGATGAAAAATTTTGTTTAGTTTTTAGAAATATGTTGTTTGTTACTTTATACTAGCTCTTTAGAATTGGTCAAAATTCTCCAGAACTTGATTCTGGTCTCAGAATTATTTGTATTCATTTTCTATCTGCATTGTAAAGCTGAAAAGTTATGAATATGTTTAATGCATTACTTTGCTCCTTCTTTACGTTTTGTACTTCTCTCTCTTTTCAAACCTTTTAATGCTAACTTTTATTATAATGTAAGAATTTTCTTCAGATTTTTTTCAAAAACTCTTTAAGAATCATAGCAATATTTCTAAATCAAAGAAAGTCTTACTAAGAATAGAGAGAATTTCAAAGCGATTTAAGCATTTCATCTCATAATTTAATGATAAAATATGTACAGAAAATCTTGAATCCTCATTAAAGATGTTCCTTTTACCCTACCCTACCTTACCCTTCCCTTTTAAAAAGTTTAAAGGAAATATAAAAAAAACTGAATGTTCATGTAATGGTTCTGCAGTTTTAGGAGCTCAGGTATCTTGATGTATTTTGTTGGGAAAAAGAAAGAACTTCCTTGTGGTATATTACTCTTGGCCATTGTTTGCACTCAAATTGCCTTAGGCTCAAATACAGGTAAAGAAATGCTATATGTGTGTTAATTAGTTGTAGTTATAGAAGCATGAAATAATTATTTAGTGAGATGAGAAATTCTTGCTCATTATAAATGATAAATCATGTTATCTTCGTCAGCATTATATTATTTAAAGCGATGGTCTGTGAAAGGTACTTTGTAAAACTGTTCTTGATGCTGTTCCAAAAATGTTCTTCGTTCTCTTCTTATTTGTGTTACTATTCTGATTAACATAGAGAGTGGTTCTTAACAGGTATGTAATTATGGCATTAAAAAGGACTCTTAGAAGAAATATCAAAGGAAAAGATATAGATAATACAAACACGATACTCTAAATTGGTCTTTTATCTTGATAGAGCATCTCACCTCGCAATCTTAAAGAGAATCAGTAAACAAAATGGTTGCTATTATTAGCCCCTATTGACACTTTATATCATTAGGATTTTTGAAAAAGAAGGTTTGAGAAACAAATCAACTTTCTTTACTGAATATTTTGAAGAACAAAGATAACTATTTTGATATGCGTAAAAGTGCACTGCGAAAGACCATGAAAAGACAAAAAAGTTTTCTATAACCATAAAGTGTTTAGAATTCATTTTTACAAAACTCTTAAACATAAATTTTAAATACTTTTAAAAAGCAGCTTTTAATGAAACTTAAAATATCTCAGTTGAAGCTAATTGTGGTTTTTAAATATGATAGGCAAGTTCTGTAAATTAGAGGCTATAATTATGTGGGGAGTTATTGATCTCATCATTATAAATAGCTCCGTAATGCAATAAAAGTATAACAATTAGCTTTAAAGAGATAAAATGTTTAGTTAATTGAAAAAATATATGAATACTTTTAACTATTGCAATTGAAATTTAATTGTTATTTTGTTTATTCAGTAGCTACAACGTTCAATATAGTCTATATCAAATCGTAGAAAACTTTGCCGAATGTCTTTTTTTTTAAATTATTATTCAGTTATTTATTAATGCCTTTCAGAATATCGTTTATGCCTAAAAAAATCGTGATATCTTGAAACTTTACTATTATAAAATATAAGGATTATAAAGGAATACAATTTTTACCACTCCAAACACATTCTGCAAAAAAGTTCACACACAAACCCAAGTTTCAAATTTTTTTAGCTCGCTAGAGGATTAAAAATGTTTCTAAATTTGTTCTTTTAATTATTTCATCTGTGTGGTAAGAAAGACTCAAAGTTCTTTCAAGACACAAAGTTCAAATATTTTTTTATAATGTCAGATAAAAAAAAATACATTATAATAATTGAAGATGTCTGACGACGAGAAAGTATTGCAAACACAGTTAAAATTTTCAATCCATTATCTCATCAGGTAAGTAATGAAGTTATGGTATTAGTAAACAAATCGCCGAAAGAATGTCTTTACCATTAAAGTTCGAAGTTTTAAGATGTAAAATATGAAGCTTATGATCTATTTCATTGCTATATTATCTCAAATATTTTAGAAGAAATCAAAAGGTTTAATTTTGTGAATCAATGAAGAAATATTTTTCTGCATATTATATATTTTAGAGGAATCCAAAATACTGCATGACTTTTATTTATACATTTAACTCCCGTGTAACATTCTAGTTATATTATTGTAAGTGTCATGTTAATATTATAGAAATACAAAGTAAAGCAAAATTTTAAAAAGAATTAAATTCCAAAAATGTGAAATTATTACTCTTAATTATACTAAAATTTGAATACTTCTGCATACGTCAACACATATTTGGGTGCCGAAGATTTTTGAATGAGCTTTATGTGTATTTCATGAGCTGAAAATAAATATGGCAGTTTACTCCTATTACTTCTTGTTTTGTAAGATATAACTATAGCATTATTTGCATTACCATATTAAAATAAATTAGAGGTGTTAAAATAAAACTCTTTCCTTAGTAAAATTTGCAAAAAAAAAAGTTTAATTAATTGAAGAAAAACAGCAGATATACTTCTATAACTTTACTATAGCTTAATTCAAACATAAGGCTGAGAAGAATCGAAAAAATTTATTTTGCTTCACTTCGAAAAAAAATTTATGTTTAATATTCTTAATTAATTTTGTTTATACCGGCTCTTGCAGATTCAGTAGTAATCTGCCATCATATATAAGTGTCCAAACATCCTTTGATGCTTCCTCTATTGTCTTCACGTTCTGATGACATCTTTCACCTTATTTTCAAACAGCAATCCATATAGATATGAATAAATATTTTCATATTACAGCCAAAATCTATGACTCTATTAATAATGGTGTTAACTAACTGAATATAATATGCAGTCTTATGATTACTGAAAAAGTCCTTGATGACAAGAGTACATGTTACCTTAAAAAAGTAAGGATATTTAAGGACATGATAAAAAAAAGTAAGGATATTTTGTGTAGCCCTATTGTTGACCAAGGAAAAAAGCTAACCATTTTTAAATTCTCGCAGATTATTTATTGGTGTACATTAAATAAAACTATAGTATTATACTCTTCTGTCGATCATCACACTATTTCCTATTCAAGAACATATACTAATATTCATTGTTTTCATTTTATGAAATTTATCTGTTCGAAAAATAACATACTCTATTAATTTTTAAACAGTTTATAATTTAGCTTGCATTCTGTCTCAAAAAGAAGAGATAAATAGAGAAATAAATGAAAATAAAGACAAAAGAGCTGATGCAGAATAATGGATTTCAAATTTAAAACAGCATATCAAATGTAATCAAAATCAGTTAAGAAATTCTAGCTACCAATAAAAATATTATTTTCCTGTTTTGTTTATATAATAGTTGAGAATTATCTCTATTAAAGTAATTTTCATGAAAAGTAGAATAGATTGGCATGCTTTAGATAGCCTTATTTACCTCATCATTACAAAACATCCTTAATCTAGGGCATTTTTTTACACTTCTAAATATCCTTCAATCTTGGCTTATTCACTATTTTTACTAAAATAATAACTTTTATTTTAAATTGATCGCTTTTGGTTGAAGGATTTTTTAAAAAATTAGTTATATTAGGATAAACAGTCGCGGTCTCTTCAAGCTTCTCTGTTTATTACGTTTAAAGAATTGTTCTTGAGAAAATATACCTCCAAATAGCTAATCTAGACTATGTTTTACACAGGTTAAAGTAAAATTTTTAACACTTTACTTTTCCAATTTACAGTTGTTCCATTGAAGTTGTATTGATATAATCCAAATATAATATCTTCTAAATATGTATCCTTTTTTCCGTTAGCACGTTCACTGCCACTACCCAAGCCTGATATCAGGACCATCTATCTAATTAGATGACCCCTTCTTTGCTATCTTTTAACTATAGTAGAGAAGGTGTCATCTAATAACATAGATGGTTTGGTACAATTACATATTATTTGTAACGCACAGGCGCGTCAGTGGCTGCGAATGTGTTAAGCTTCTATTATTCACTGTTAAAACCCCTTATAATGTTTCAGGGTTAGTTTGTACTTCTTTAATTTGCGACATGTTAAATTGTAACTCATTTTAAGATGTCACGGGGGATGTCACGGTTCGAGTTTCAACAGTGTTTAGCGAGGGGTAGGAGTTTAACGCATATTTACATTCATTAATTCGTAAAATCTGGCATTTTCTAATTTTAAATTTACGAGGCATTTTCATTAAATTCACTATTTATTAAAATTAAATTATGCAATTCGATTAGTAGGATTTTCAGTTATTGTCAGCGAATATCTTATAGTCATGGAACGAAAATAACACAAACCTTTAAATAGAAACCAACAGTTTCTTACAATATTACAAGGAATCGAGATTTATTTTAAGGACTCGGTTGGGTAGGGGGAAATATGAAGCCATAGGATTATCCAGTAAGCATACTCTATTGAATTTAATCCTCCCCATGACGTTTTTTCAAACACAGTAAGTAGAAAGTTGAAGCGTTGTTAACAGAAGAGAGAATTTATAAGCTTGGTGCAACTTTCTTTTTTCTAATGAAGGTAACGCTGTTTTAAGGAGATGAAATATGTTGAAAAATTAAAACCTAACTAATTAAATCGATTCGTTAATCAAATATTTCTACCATAAGGTGCTACAGAAACAAAATATGCAGTGTGGAAGTAATCGTAACCCAAAATAGATCTTTTCAGCACTTGGTGGCTTGAATTTCTTACATTTGCAAAGTGTAAGAAAGCGAATCCTATAACCATTAAGTTATCAGGATGTAAATACAAATTTTTATTATTTAAATCTGTGAACATGTAGAATAACTTTAGATCACATAATTATATTTTTTTACCTTCGAAAAACGCACAAAATTATTTCTTTTGACGTTTTTTGTAAAGCCCTTTGTTAATATTCGTAACATAAATAGATACAAAGGAAAAAGTCCGAACTGATTTAATTTAATAAACGTTATAAGGATTCGCTTAATTCTCGGACAGTTTCATGCTGAAAATTAGTATACTGGACAAAATATAAAACGATATAAAAATAAATAATAATGTTATATAATCCTTCACGTATTCATAATAGAGTTAAATTAGAAATATTAAATTAAAACCATTGTTCTGTATCTTTTAAGTTTTTGCTCTCCCACAGCGACTAAGCCAAATAAATATTAAGAAAAAGAAATTTCTGAAATTCTTAACATTTTCAGGCTGAATTATTTTGAAGTCCCAAAAACATAAATTTAACCTAAGTCAAAGAAAAAAAATGAATGATTATAAAATTCAATATCTATAAATCCTTTTTCCGAATAAAGGGAAGAGAATTATTCATTTCGCCACTTTAAGTTCAAAAGAAAAAAAAATTATTACGCTTGGCGGAATGTTATCGACCATGTTTATACTTGAATGAATGTTATTTAACTGCTAACAGCATTAACCTCTAAGTTTTTTATATGTATACAGAGCGAGACATATTAATTCAAAAAAAAATTCTAAGCAATAAGATATTCATTATGTAGCTTGAATTCTTCAGTTGTTGCAATCATTTTAACTCTCAACATTTTCTAAATAAATTTTTTTAAACCTCACACAACATTTTACCTGAAAACTATGTAAATGGTCTTTTTCGTTTTATAAATTACTCTTACAATCCTGTTTATTGAAATGGGCACCATAATTTCTTTGTCAGTGGAACCTCTTGACTGGTTCAGATATCAAGGAAAATCAAAACAAACCATTAAGTTGATTTTTTAATTGTGATGAATCGACTTCCAAGAACAAGAGAGAGCGTCAAAGAAATTATCACGTAAAGAAAAAGTTCTCAATCTTCTACTGGAAATCTGCCAAGCATTTCCATTTATTCTCTCGTCAAATTGACTGACTTTGACAACTGACAGCTGTCACCTCCGTTTGTCACCGGCTAAGAACAGAAATTCGTAAAGTTTTTCTGTTTTGTTTCTATCTTTACTTTAAAAGACACAGATTTTTTAGGGTTATTTTTCACTTTCATTTTAAATGTGTAATTTACTTTCTCCACGGATAAAAGTTGAACAATGAAGTGCGAATGTTGTCATACAAACTTTCTTGGTTTGCAACGCATTTGTCAAGACAATGAGCTAGAGGTTAAAAATTGGAACTTCAACAACCAACGACATAGAGTTTAACAATGGAGTAGATTTGTAATACGTTCTACTTGTTTTTCTTTTTGAATAAATGCTTTAAACAACGTTTAAAATAAATAAATTAAACTTTCATCGAAAAGAATCATTGAATTTCATGCTTGTTGTGAACAAGCTCATTAAATTCTCAAGCTATTCTTCAACTTTAATGAATGTCTATTTAAACAGCATTTGTTGTTACATTCTATTTTCCTTCTTGCTACGAAAATAATATTTTATTTTACATCAAGAAGCATTTATTCAAAAGTCGAACGATATTTAACTTAAATTGTTTTCTAATCTCTATTTTCACTCTATTCATCAATAACAAATGATTGTTTAACTAATTGGATGAAATCTCTCTGCAGATCAATGCAAATATACTTAATTCATGCATTCAAAATTTCTTGTGGTCCTAAAAAATACTGCATAATAGCACTAAGGTTCTTAAGATTTTAGCCTTTGAGTGAACTTTAGCCTTATTACTATATAATAGAACTGAAAATTACTGTAAAAAATTATTGTATTATAGCATTATAAAATTACTGAATAAAAGCATTAAACATTAATTATTTGTCAGTAATCAAGGACATAATCAATCGAAATTATAAAACGGCGCAACAGTGTCTTATAAATGCTGCCTTTGAGTAAAGCTTTTCATATTCTTTTTCTTTGTCAATAAAAAAAGCTTTCTTTGAATCTAAATTTTCAATTTAAAACTTGATTAGTTTATTTGCCGTCTTTTGATGGTTAATCACACAGACAGACTTTAGCAGGATCTATGCCAGGCAATGTGAAAAAGATTAATGCGCATTCATAAATATCAGATTACTAAATGCATTCTTATTTATCAGTTTAAATGCTACCATTATTGGGAAACGACATTTATTAGCTAATTTTAGGCCTTTTAATAAGCTGCCAATTAATGACAACATCCGCATAAGGAATTCAGGTAGGAATTATTTTTTAATAAAGAAAGTTCATTCTTTTGTTTTTAAATATGCTGCAGTAGATAAATTATTCCTTAAAATCTTTACTTGAAGATTTTTAAGCGATGTATGAAGCGCAATTCTTTATCTATCTATCTATCTCTGTTTCATCTTTACCGTATAATTTATTCTCAATTCTAAACAGATCAAAGTAACCAAGCAGTTTAGGTTTAACTAATAAAAAGTAATATGTCTGATTTAACTTTTTGTATTAAGCATTTATGTGTTCAGAACGAGTCGCACACAACGTTTTAAATGTCTTTTTCATCTTTTATTTTAGAAACTCGTGCTGAAAAATTATGTTTTAATATCTGATTTTGAATTTATTATAATTTTGTGTTGTAAAATGCACTAATGACACTTTTTATTATTTTTTTAGATTTAGATAATGCCGTGAAGTGCAATTAATGTGAATAGCTTTACCAAATTGTGTCTGTAAAGGTAATTTTTTATTCATTGCTCTTTATGTAAAAATATAATAAAATAATGTTACTTCTTAGTAAATAATTTTAAAAATAATTGCATACTATGTTATACCGTGTTCTGATATTGTATTAATTAAGTGAAACGTAAGAAAACACCAATATAATAAATGTAATATATTCTTCAGCATATAATAACTACTTTGATTACGAGTTCTTAAAAACGATGTCTAATTTTGTCGTTCAAAAAGTTGTTACAATTTAGCGCGTAATGACTGAAATTAAAACTGTATTACAAACGTATTTATTAACTATCTTTGCCAGTAAAGTAATTTACAATAGAGGAATTGAGAAAAATTCTGATGAATTGTACCCAAAATAGATATTTATTTTATAATATCAAGTTTATTTAATGTGGGGATTTTTAGATTCCATATTTTAATTTCATTTTTTAATAAAAAGACAGTGTTCTTTTCATCACGCTGTCAACCACATAAACTATATTGGTTTCCTTTTATTTATTTATTTATTTTTAATATTCTTAGTTGTATATGTATTTTACGCTTTTCATTTGAATATAGAAACAATTTTTTTAAAAACTACAATGGCATTTTTAATGTGCTATACATCCTGTAATGTTTCCATATCTAATAATCATTTCCAATATAAATTCATACACTACCCCAATTTACTTTAAATAAATACTTCTCAGCCAGTTTTATATCGTAAGGAGTGAATTTTTTGTAAAATTATTAAAATTAAGTTATTTAATGAAATGTTTTGCTTTTTTCAGCTAGGATGTCAATACTATTTTACTAAATAAGGATTTATACTTTTTTACCATTTCAGCAATGCATTTACTGACACAAACAATTTATTTCACTGAAAGAATTTTTTCAAATAAAAGTATATCCCTGTTTGTAATAATTCAAATATAAACTATTGATCCAAAATTAGAGAGGACATCTTGCATGTTAAGGTTTTTATGATATATATATATTGCTTAATAATCTAATTAAGTTCTCTCCAAAATCATACCAAGTAATATTCGTTACGTAAGGACTTACTGGCTAACTGATTTAATGTCCTTACCGACTGAAAGCAAAGCATCAATCCAAATCACAAATATGCTAAATATGCTAAACAATCTCAGAAATAACTTTTTATTTTCGGAGTCACTCTTAAAACAACCTTGAAACTAACGTTTGAGTATTCTCTTTTAACGATAGCACAGTACGGAACGTGTAGTTTTTTCGACTTGAAAAAGTGCCAGACAAAATATTGGTTCTGAAGCTTCATCAGCGTTTCAGGAACTTCTAAACATTGTTTTACGTGTTGAGTTGAATGAAAGAAACCCTTAACATATACTAGTTCTTTGAATGTCATAAAAGTACAATAGAAGTAAGAATTAGTTTTGCTTTTACCAATAAAAGCGAAATTAAAAGCATCAAGTGGGAATTTGTATTTTACGTCATGTTATCTGCGGCATCTGTTATTGTTAAAATAATCTTTATTGAAAGGGAAAAATTGTTATATCAGAAAAAAAAATTAAAATATCCTTTAATTCTTTCTAAATAATAACATTTGTTTTTAAAACAAACATAAAATGTAAAAATTATAAAATTCTTTAAAAACGATGTTTTTTTTTCTTTTATTTATATATTTAATAACTATTTTATTTCATTATAAAATGTAATAACTATTTTTATACATTTATCTAAAAATTATCATCAATGATTTTAAACAAAAGTGAGAAATATTTGGTTCTTTATCGCCAGATGGATGCAATACTACTTTATTTATATCATTATTTTCGAATAATCAGAATAAAATAAATTTGTATGATTTTTACATATTAATGTATATATCAAATATTTCAAAGCAAGATCATTAGTAGAGTAATTAACTCTTACAATCATTAATTATTTATGTAATTGTCGCTAACTTATAAATATAATCCATAGAATTTGTTAATCAATCAAGAGATGCAAAACAAAGCATTTCATATTCGATGATAATTAAGACTAATTCCACGGATTGTCCAACAGCGAATCGAATTTATTTAAATTTGTATTAGTTGTTTTATACATCGAAAAATGAAACATTTGCAAGAAATAAAATTGAGAATCAAAAATGAAAATAATTCTCCCTCTCTTTATTTATTTTCAAAAGAAAAAATATTCCAATTTTTACGGACAGTATTGTAAAAAATTTATTAAATATTTCGAATGGTTCTTCAGACAGTTTTCCAATTTCCTTAACTAAAACGTATTTACTTTTACTTTCGTAATTTCATTCTTTTCCCATTTCAATTTTCCATCTGTAAATTGTAAATCCATCTGTAAATCCCATAAATCCGTAACTGTTCAATAAAATAATTGCCCTATCAATCTTAAGGTTTCAGCAAATTCATAAACTATTTTGCTTTTTTTTTCTAATAGAATAATATTCATATCCAATTTAGTTATCGAAACTCGTGTCTCAATTATTTTAGACATTACAAGACCGATCAACCTGGTTGCAAAGTTTATGAATTACTCCTTCTTTCCCTATAAATAATGTTCTTTTGAAATAAATGGTCTCGTTGCTCACTGAATACTATAATTATTCCAAACCATAAAATGACTCATTTTGCACGCTCCACATAACCCCCTAAAGTTATTTAGCTTAATAACATCCGAAAGTATAATAAAACAAATCTGGCACACCTCCTACTTTATGCATGTGTCAGACTTTTTGACTCGCTGTAGATCTTCTTTTGAGATACTTAATGCTATAATTACTAAATAATAGTTACTGTGTCGCGATTTCAGGAGAGTATTACCCTAGTATCAGAAAACGACCTCATATTTCCCACCCAACATGAGCCCCTAGAACAGCGTGGAGCATAAATTACATACGAAGGTATGATAAAACATTTTTGGCTCACCTCCCGCAAATATTTTTTCCACCTTTTTCCCCGTGTCAGATCTTTTCGAAGGGATGCAGATGGATTTTCTATTTTTGAAACCCTCCTACGCAACAGGCTCTTCACCCTGCGCTTGAAACTGTGGAATTCTGTAACTTGCCCTGATTGACTTTTTTTTTTCGAGTAAAATGTTTATTTAACTTTATGATAAACAGCATAAGGGGAGGCTCTAAAAATACGAAATAACGAGTTCTCTGAATCCGCACTTTCCTTTCTTGTTATGTTTCAGTTATACCCTCCCGGTTTTCCATTATCAGCCCTATTTTGAAATGCACTCTTGAATAAAAAGTGTTCACTTCAAATATAGGAAGCAACTTAACAGAAGTTCATCGCTCTCGAACTTTCATACTTAAATCTGTAGCTGTCCGATCGGTTTACTTTTGGAACGGTTAGGAAAATCACTTAGATACTGCTTCTTAAAGAGTAAATACTTTTCTGATAATTCGAGTAATCCCATTTTAGCATAACATAATCATGTGATCCCGACATATTCATCGATGATGGGTAGCAGAAGGGATAAATCCAAAATAAATAAATCAACAGCTCTATGAAATAATTAATTATAAAATTAATGAAAATAAAACTAAAAATAAAAATTAACGTTTGCTATTATAATTCATTTTCCTTCAAGCTAAGTTGCCTAAAACAGTTTTGAGGTAACCATAAAAAGTAATAGAAGAGTAATAATAATAATGTTAAAATAGTAAAAATGTTTAACTAATTCTTCAAAACCTAACTTGTTTAAAATTTGAATCTAGTTTATTTTTCCTATAATTGCTATTCATTAATAAGAATTTAAAGGGTCTTCCCAAAATAATAAATTCATATTCAGATCCGTTTTTTTTCCCCCGGTTCAGATCACTTTCAATTTTAAACGAATGTTGAGGGAGAATTCATTTTTACTTTACTTTTATTTGAAATCAATTATTTGAACTTATTTTTAATTAAATCTTACTAACCTTTATTTAATACTAGCCGCCTTTGGCGACCAGCTGGTTCGCCATGAGTAATGCGTTCTAAAATTTTCAATTAAATCACATATTCATTAGCCTTGAAGTAATTCCGGGCATTTATTGGCCTGAAATTAATATTTTCTTTAAGATGATGGACGGAAAGTTCTAAAAGTACACCTTTTCTTAGTAATATTCTTTAATTTTATAAATCAGTCAATTTTAACCATCAGTTATGCTTCCAAAATATTATATTTCGATGATGTTGCCAAAATATTAAATATGTTTTTTGAAAGAAAGCGAAAAAAATTATTAAATTACTGATACAGATATTGCAAACGATTATAGAAATATGCCATTAGGGCGGGAGTTCAATGCATATCCTGTCTAAATTCAATCAGGTTTACCGTAAATAAAGAAGATTTATTGAATTAATCATTTAGATATTGCAAACGATTATAGAATCCTTTGCCTTGCATTTATTTTTTTAGAAAGTTTCATTTTTTATATTTATGTTATTTTATCCAGTCCCGTGCTGAAAGTATCATTTCTTTAGACTTGATTTACGATGATAGTTTTTTTATTATTATTTGAACTTCCGTCATTGTTTTCTTTTCTTTTATCCGGTCACGTGATCAAAAAAACATAGTTAAAATATTTCTTTAAAAATTCGTTAAAAATAGAGGCTTAAGTTTGACATTAAAACACTGATACCATTAGAAAGCTAATTTTTTAATCTTTAAATTGATGTAAAAATCATGTTTGTGCGATAATATTTTCGGAAGTTATAGCGGAAAAACGTCGAAATTTCGCTTAGATTTTAATTAATTCAAATTCTAATTAAAAATTCGAAAAAAGGGCTCCAAGGTGCACATTCCCGACCTCCAAGGTATACATATACCAAATTTGGTAGCTGTAGGTCCAACGGTCTGGCCTGTAGAGCGCCAACACACACACACACACACGCACACACACACACACATTGAGCTTTATTATAAGTATAGATGAGCTAAATGAGAATCCGACACTGTTGATTCGGACTCGGAACAACTCCAATACTTTTTTCCAGTGTGCAATTTGTAATAAAATTTCAGGACAAACCAGAAAAATAACGGACACCTGATTATCGTATTCATCACTATGGATTAGATAACTAGTTATCTGGAATAAATCACTAAAAGTTAGAAAGGAGTATTCTTGTTATTTTTTACATCCGTCTACTATTCCTCTGCCGAACAGTACAAAATTTTTCACTATTATCACAAGGGTTTGAGAAAAGTATAGTTAAAATATGTTACGTACAAAGTAAAAAAATTATACATCGTTACATAGAATAACTTCAAGTTAAATACCAGCCTTACTGGAGTAGAGTAAATGGCAGCAAACCATATTTCAAATCCCAAATGAAGTTCAGGTCAAACTCGTCTAAGCCTTCCAAAATTAATGCCCCTAATTACACGTGATATCTAACTCAAGTTCTTATCACATTTATGTAAACATGACACTATTCATATTAGTAGCTGCTCATAGAATCGTTCCTTAATATTACAGAATTCTTTAATACTGTCTATTCATACTTATAAAATAAATGTCAAATGCATGTAGCCGGTATAATTTTGGAATATATTTCGAGTTTTATATAGAAAAAAACACAAGAAAGAAGACAGTTGGATATAAAATGGAATAGCTACGTTTCTCTTGTGGCTTAATGTCACCCGAATTCAATGCATTATAAATTCCAAATAATTATTTACGTAGTCATAATAAATGTTTTGATACATTCATCACTATTTTTTTAAATTTTCCCGACACTATATCGGCCCGAAGGGGATTGATTTCGATGCTCCGTATTATTTTTTATAAAACGCAACTCATAATGCGTATAACTTATAGGCTGCCTATAATAGCCCAAGGAATCAAGAAAAGACACATCAAAGTCTTGATGAATATATTAATATTTTCTAGAGATGATCAAATTGAAGTGTGGTAATCATTTCGAAGTATGTCTATAGTTCAGATATTAATCTTTTGTTTTAAATCACCTCTCAGTCGGGTTGTTTCGTCTTTTGCATTGATTACTTCGAGAAGAAATGTGAAAAAAAAATGTTGAATAAAGTAATTTTAGTTTACAGTAAAATCGTTATTAAAAATACAATGCTTTAAAATTCTTTTAAAACCATCTGTTTAGTTTTATTTCAATAATATTGTCCGTTTAAATTCCTGAGTCGATTCAACTTAAAAGGCCTGTCCTTAATGAGCTATTCCTAAATCCAAACGCTCTATGTGCATTTGGATTTAGGAATAGACCAAGAGGGTTACGGTTTCAAATTTCATATTCAGAAGACATTAAGAATATTTTTCTAGTTTTCTTTATTCAAAAGACATTAAAAATATTTTCTAGAAAAATATTTGTAAAATAATTTTACTTAAATCAATAATAAAGATTTCTATGTAATGTAATTTTTAAGACATTTTAAGTAAAAGGAATGTCTTTTAAAAGGCAAGTAGTAATGTAAATAACTTATTATTTCTTTATCTTTACCGTAGGTTTAAATGTACGTTTGTTTTGTTCACCTCTAAATGTATCTAAGAAAACTTTCTTTAATTCAATGATGTTCTGAGGAGTTGTTAGTTTTAATATTTGTTTTGAAATCTTGCCAAATATGTTTTCTTGATATTAAGGAAAGTTTTTTCTTTACATTTGCTAATTATTAACAAATAGCAGGTGAAGCAAAAATTTACTAGTGTAAGTTGACAAATACAAAAAAATTACTTCGTGATTTTTATATCTAGTATTAAGTCAGTTAATAATGTATCAAAATATAAAGTAGTCCAACCTAGGGCTTGAAAACGGTTTTATTGCAAATTCAACAAAAATTATTAATATAAAGTGAAGTATCTTCTTGTTATTGCAATGAAAATAAAAAATGCTATATTTAAAATAATAAAATTATTATTATGAAAATAAATTCACATCCAGCCGTCATTATATCGATTCTTTGTGTATTTTAATGAGTCAGGAGCAAAAGTTTATCTTCGTAATTATTTCATTTCGTTCAGTTCATCGTAAAATTATTTGTTCAAAAATCATATTTTTAAAGGTAATTTTACACACATTATATCGACGCAAATTAGGTAATGATTCAAAAGAATTATCAAAATAAACATAGAAATAATTTCTATAATGTATTTTTCAAGTAAAGTTCATTTAATTGCAGTTCATTTTAAGCATACCAAAAATAACCAGCCAACAGAAAGGCTGCTAAAGATACTTAGATAACTTTATTGATTTCAAAGACAAATGAAATTGGTTTATTTTCAGATCAACTCTTGCGTAGGAATACAATGTCACGATATTTAAAGAGAAATCTCATTTATTAAATAACCTCGTATTTCTTTACATTGAAGAAAACTTATCTTAATCCATCTGTTAAAACAAGTAATACTGATACACCCAGGATATAAATAAACGCAGTTTTATAAACATGTACGAGAAAGTAAAAATAAACTTTTCCTTCATCTACATCGCAAACGATAATTAATCTTTGTGCGTTGAATACTGTAGTGTCTTGTTCATTAAAAATAAATAGGAAAAATGAGCCAATTATGAAAATGTTATTCGGTTTCATTTCTCTCTCTCTCTCTCTCTCTCTCTCTCTATATATATATATATATATATATATATATATATATATATATATATCCAATAATTTTAAAGTGATCTTAGATCACAAGAGTCTTTTAAATGGCAAAATTAAAAATTTACTTAATTTCATTTCTGATGTGTTAGTTCGAAGTGAACATATAATAATAACTTTGTCGTGATATTTTACGTCCAATTCTTAAAAATTAGATTTGAACTGTTGCCATTGAAATAATTAATAGTAAATTAGCCATTTAATTCACTTAAGCATTTCTTTATAGTTCTGTTTTTGAAAAGGCTAGAAAGTATTAACAGTTCATAGCTTGACAAACTTTTTGAACACTTATGATAATATTTGCTTATCAGTAAGGAAAGGAAACAAACGAATTTTACAATTTAATTTAAATGACTTTAACAAAAAAAGCTTGCAGTTCAAAAGCAGAGTATTTTTGACTACCTACGTAAATCAAAATATCCAAACAATGTCCATCAAATGAATTTTTAAAAATACAGCATTTTTTTGCCCAATATTAATAAGAAATAATAATATGAAAATGTGCATCAACTTTTGTTCATGCAATACTTGCTTTAAAAAGTTACAGAATTATAAAGCTACATGGTAAGATAATCCTGGCTTTTGAATCTTTATCCCAAGCCGAACAAAGGTATTTGTTTGTATCGGTTTTGAATAAAAGGTCCTAAACTATAAAAATTTTAACTATAATCTCAAAAAATTACCTCTACTGTTCTAAAGATCTGGGATTATCTGAATTATTTTATAGCTGTGACAAAAACATCGGTTTCTGTCGGCGACCCAAAATAGTTCCAATTACGTGGGACTCACACACCTGTCTCTCATATTAGAATAAGAACCGTTAGCAGAGATGATCTCAAAAAGCGCATCCACCATTATTAACTTATCTGGGAAGCTAGAACCCGCAAGCTGATCACACAACTTTTCATTCCCATTTCTGATGTGCTTTCGAGGAATGAAATTTACTTTAAAATGAAAATTTTCTATTCAAATAGAATGGTTTAATTTTTTATAAAAAGTTTAACATCCCATAAATTATTGTTCAAAACTTAACAACAACAATGCAGTCAATCCAATTTAATGAATAATTACAACTGAATATAGTTATTTAATTCTTTTTAATGTAATTAATATCTATCATATGTCGTTGATATATGCTGGGTATATGATCCTGGCATCATTAAAGTCAAAAATGTAAGTACAAATCGTTCCAGTTTTTCGAATCTTTGTCTTTAAATGAATCTTCCAAATCTAATTAAATGTACAGCTTCCCTAAGCCATACCAGATATGTGTAGCTTCCAGACTGAAATATAGAAAACCCAATCAGTATAACAGAATGATTCAATAATATTTTAAAAAATTAATACTACCTTGTAATTTATGCCTATTTAAGTAGATTTAACCCTTAGCCCTCCGAAAAGTAATTCGATACATAAATATTTGCCGCATACCGGAACTTGTTTATTGCTCCCAAAAATTAATATATATGAATGTTTTTGAGTTGAAATTTTCCGGAAAATCAATCTACATATTTTTACCACTCTCAGGTATTTTTACCAGTCAAAATTTAAGAAAATAATTAAATAAACTTACAAAATGATGCTCTGCCTTGAATAATGCCTGAGAGGAGACATCGGAATGCTAAGGATTAACCGCAGAAGTAGAATTTAAACAAATGAAATTTGTAATAAACTGTGTTGTACAATCAAGAATTTCGTGTTTTGAAAATGGCGTTTTTTAATATTCAATTTCTAGTTTTTGATGATCATTTGTTGTATACTAATGGTAAGAATTTCCAGAATGTCCTTATTCTTTTAATGTTACTGTATTCTATCACATATGCATCCTATTAAAAATTTAGAATTATGATGCTCCTTTCTAATATTTCAGCATAATAATGCATTATGATAAGTGAAATTATAATTGTATTGGTCCTTTTATGTTTCAGATTATCATGGAGCTCTGGATATCTTCAATGGAATTCAATCATATGACAATGCTGGACATCATCAAAAAAATGCCAAGGAAGTATTTGTGCACTATTAGGCTCGATTTCTAAATCTCACAATATATCTATTAAACTCATTTTCATCAATGTTACCGAAAGCTAAACCACACCTCATTTGCATACCTTTATATATTTTCTAAAAATGGATGTAGTTATATTAAAAATGTAAAATCGGCATTGAAGATTTCAATAAACATTTTACAGCTCTTTCTAAGTCTGTGCAAATTATTCTTTAAATTTATTTTTATGTTTTATTTCACCACAGTTTGAAAATAGATTATGCAAATTTTATTTGTATTACTTTGAATAAAAAGTAATAATAAATAAGGTAATAAAAGGTTTGGATAAAGCGAAAATTTTTCTTTTCGGGAATGAATGTAGTATCCTAAGATGAATATTGTAGATAATTCTTGTTTTTAATAAGAAAATAATTTAATACATTACAACAAACTTATTAGCCTCTTCAACTTTACTACAACAGAACTAAATTATGAAATTGACGTTTTTATAATTATTTACAATAAATCTTTAGCCACACACGCACCATAAAATAAGAATATTAGGTAGTGTAGTCAATATATTAAACATTTCCTTTTCAAAATGGATAAAAATAATGATCAGTAAATTAAAAGAGGAATATAAATAAATGAAAATGTTGAACGAAGTGGATAAAAAGTAGTGGAAGCAAAAAGTAAATTTCAAATTATTATAACAATTTCATCAAGTGTTGATATTACAAATGATATCGACTCTTGATGGAACTTTTGATTAAAATATCAAGTGCTGATATTCTAATTCAATAATAAAACAACAAATAACAGCAGAATGCATATTGAAGTCTATACATGAAAAATTAAAAGAGAGTAAATGTGAATATATATATATAAATTATTAGCAAGTTTTATTTCGAAAGATTGGTTTTTATTTATTTATTTTCCAAAGAAGGGGAAAATGAGATTACAAATGTTTTTAAATTATATCAGATATTAATTTTATTAGTAAGAATTAAAAAAAAAATGTATATTATTACTATACATTGCTTACAGAACTCAAATAAATCAACCAAAATGTTCCAAAAAACTCTGCATGAATTTGCTCATTATTCACATTGTGTTCTTTAAACATTATTTCTGAGGTAATTTTTAAGGATGTGAAAATGTCAATAATTGTTTTATATCAATTCATTTTCAAACAAAAAGCCAAAAAAGTTGATCTAATTCAAATGGGAATTAAATTTTGATCGGTAATCTAATCCATAGATAAGTACTTTATTTTCAATCAATGATGCCACTTAGGTTTGCCAGATTGGTTTTTCCTGGAATTTAATTTCCATAATACTCATATACATTACATTTTTAAAGTCCAAAATTATAAAACATGTAAGAAAACTATTTTTTCAATGGTTGCAAGATTTCAACTGGTAACTTCTTGGTATTTATTTCGATGCAGGAGAAATTGTACATAGCCTTTTCGATCATGTGATTACGATCACATTAATTAACGATTATCTTCCATTCTGAAATTATGGTAATTTCAAATGTATCATGGTAATTCTGATGTTTTTCTATTCATGTCCCTCCCATCTCATTTATTAATGTTAACAGAACTATATTGTGTACGTTATTCGAAGTTTCAGGTCTCGACTATTCCTATGTAATGGCATGCATTCGCGAGCGCGTTTTATTGCTCTGACAAAAGATTTCTTGAACAGTTCATCATTGAAATCATGAGTTGATTGCATTTATGGGAATTTATATCGGTTAAAGAAAATTAGTATTTATAGTTAAATTAAGTTTTGTAATTCAGAGCTCCTTTGTGTTTGAGAGCGTAATAAAAATAAATATGAAGATAGCACCAACAGCAAGTTTAATTTTTGAATCTTTAATGTATGTAATCTATTCCTCCTAATTGCACATGCAAATATAACAATGCAATCTTAAATCATTATAATAGGACCAACGCCGGATTTCTAATAAGGCATATTAGGCAATTGACGGGTCACATAAGACGGGATACAGTACTACTAGTATAATCTAAAGTATGGAATGTCTTCTCCCACCACTCCTCAAACAGAGCAGCCTACAGGATTAAAACATACTTGCTTGCGTTTTTTGACAGTAATGGCATGATCCGCCAGGAATTTGTCCCAAATGGGCAAACTTTCAATACCGAATCCTACGAAGTTGATTAGTAGAGGTGACTGCTACGGATCCAACGTGTTATCCGCAACTGTACAGGGCTGGCAAAAGGAGTGGTTTTGCATGACAACGTCTGTCCCCATATTGCGATCCGTGTAAGCAACTTCTTGGCCAAACGTCGTGTAACTGTCCTCGCACGTCCACCGTACTCGCCTCGATTTGTCGCTTGCAGACTTCTTTTTGTTTCCTCGCCTCAAGTGAGTTCTGGAGGGCATACGTTTTGCAGATGTAACAGAAATTCGACGGCGAGTGACACCTGTGCTTCACTCCATTCCAAAAGAGGTCTTCGCTGACTCATTCCAACAACTTTATCGACGATGCTAAAAGTGTGTTGTGGTCAATAGATGTTAGTTTGAAGGAGAATAAAGGTATTTTGTTACTATGATTTGTTTTATGTTCCAATTCACCGCACTTTTTAGACACACTTTGTATTATAATTAATCCTAAATGTAAAACATTTTATTTACCTCTACATAATTCCTTTTATTCGATTTTGCTTACTTATATGAGGCTTCTTTCTCGCAACCCGGTAAAAGTGAAGAATAGTGTGCCCCTTGCTGCGTCAAGGATGTCAAGTTGCCAATAAAGATGGCTGACTAGATAAACAAACACTTCTATGAAACAGTTATGGTTACAACTTTATGCATTAAAATTATGATCTTAACTGATAAGTATTATAATTTTGATTTTAATTTGAGCTTTATTAAATGTTACTTAGCTTTTTATTTAAATTTTTTTAACTTTTGGGATCACTTTCACTGCTTATCTTAATTTTGTAGAATGTTTTCAAACCGACTGCGCCGGTCTGTTGTATACAGAGAAAATTTCAGAGCACGCTATGCCTGTCGGCCTCTGAAAAAGGCATCGGGCAAAATTTTTTAACTTAAAAAAAAAACTTCCAACGGCTTTGCTACCGACGGGAGCGGGAATCCGGTAGCTTCGCTAGCACATTGAACATAAGGACAGTGTGGATAACAGGATCAATACATACAAATATCCCTTTCTGACTTCATCAACTCTTAAAATATATATATATATTCTACTCACCCTTCATCTATTCTACAGATTCAAAATACCTGTACCCCACATCTATCCTTGCACAATCGCCTACATAACAAATTATTAATGGAACGAACGTTACAGCAGAAAAAAAATTACGAGAACTTCGAAGAATTCCATTACGTCTGTCTTTTAATGTGAAAATGCAGACGATTTTTCAAAGTAGAGTATACCAACAATTGAAAATAAATATTTCCTATTCGTATTTACATTAAAAAATAGAATTGTATTTCTTATTAATTGTCAGATAAAACTTTCAATTATAATATAGAGCAAAATTAAAATCCTTAATCGGTATTTTTTATTTAACATTTTTCATAAAATAGTTATAGTTTATGTACAACTATATTAAAAAGTAGTAAACAAAACATAATTAGGGTTGCTAGAAGAACTTTCCGTTGTGTTGCCATATTGGCGAGGAACTCGGGGCACACTATGCTTCACTTCACCCCGCAACCCTTCTAAGAAAACTGTTTTTCTGGGTGGACACTCTTATTTAAAAATGTTTTTCGTTTGAGAACTGATTTAGGAGCACTTACAATGGGATTTTATTTAATTTTTCGAATAATCTAATGTTTACCTTTAGAAATAAAAATTTTCATTCGCTTTCCATATTATGCAACTCTTGCCGATTTTTATATTTATTAATAATACTCTGGACCGTGGAATGTATTCCATTGACTATTTTTCCGATTTTATGGAAGGTTTTACCTAACTGAAATTAATGAACAAACAACTCTCAATTATTACGATGTTTGTCCTCTTTTACATCCCGTGATAAAGAATTCAAACAACGAACTCATTTTCGGACTGGTCAAGCCTTGTTTCAATGTGTCTTCAATAAGGAATTAGTTTGTTTCCATCATTCACAGCGAGAAAAGTTTAATTTAACTTTGAATTTCAAACTAACAATGTTTAAATAATGTTTCGTGATCTTTATTTAATCATTAAAAATAACAACTTTTATTCAAAATAACTGATTATGCATTTTTGAACAGAACGTTATTGAAAATATTTTCCTTTTTAAAACAATATCTAAGGTTTATACAAATTTTTCATGTCGATCGAAATGTACATCGGTCTCATGAATTTCATTTAATAATTAGATTTTTTATAAAACCGAGCATCTGCTTCAATAATCTTGTGTATAATTATAGATAAAGGGGAGTCTAGAGTCATGATAAATAAATTGACACAAATATAAATTTAAAAGTTAATAAAATAAAAATATTAACAAAAATAAACTATAAGAATGTTAAAAAGGAACTGAAATGTCAAACTAAACTGCCATTTTTGTTCAAAGAGGGATTTCACAATGCCCGCTGCCTAGGATTGCGAAATACCGAATTCCATCAATGAATAGAAAAGCAAAACATAAACATTTCTTTGAATATTTATTCAACCTTAAACTTTTTAATCGACATAGTAATAGAACATTAACACTCCGATTACGTAATTTTTTTAAAATCACTATTTATGTACGATATTTACAAATAGGTTCAAATATTTTCCAGTCAAATCTAACTGATACTGTACGTTATTCGATAATAATGATGTAATGAAAATCTGTAATGGTAAAAATAAACACCCTAAGCTGCGAAAAACGCTGGATGCAGCAAAAAACGGACTGATTGCCAACCTGCGAAAATCGCAGGATACGCAACTGGAGGGTTAAATAAGAGAAACAATATTAGGGATACACATCAAATACCACAGATATTTCCTCCTCCGACATGATGAAAACAAAATTTTGAATTAATAAAAAGTGCGATCTCTAGGATAATTATACTAATAGATTGCCTCTGCAAGATGACTAGATTATTCATAGCCCTTTATCTACGGTGCCCGAGTGTGTTTGCGCAAGGAGTAATTATTTTTTTTTTAAGTAATAAGCTAAAATTATCGCATAACTCATTAAATAAATTACGTAGATTCCATAAGCAACTGAAATGTTCCAGGGATTTTTAGTAAATCAATACCATAACATTTCTCCAAACCCAACGATATAATCTAATTAGATACCAAAAGATATACGCATTTAAAAGATTATTTGCATTATTTCATTTTTAATGCTTCGATTTTAAACACAACATGAATCCAAGATGCGGGTGGTTTCAGAACTTGCTTCAAATATTAGAATGATAAATGTCTTAAATGTGACTCTCTGGGGATTTGGGGAACTTGATTATGTAGAGTTAATATCGCTCTTTTAAAGTCTTCCGATCTTTAAAAAAAATGCTAATTGCGTTGAAATCAAAGCAACTATAAATGTGTAAATACCCTTTCTCTGGCTCATGTTACTGTGGAAAATGAAAAAAAGCTTTGCCGTTGTATATATCTCGAATGAACAAGAATTACAAAGTAAACCAGAATAGCTTGATGCAAAGAATGGTGCTCTTATATCTTATACAAATCTGTCAATGTGCCCTAACAATTCATTAACTTGAGAACCGCCAAACAGATTCATGTTATGCCAAAATAAACAACTTTCAAAATAGCAGGGGAAAGAACTTTTTGTCCCTTTCCCACTGCCGTATCATTAGAGAAGAGAAAAAAATAAGGTTGTTAGTGGAAAACTGACAGCTTTGTCTGCTAAATAAATTTATTCTAGTCTGCTGATTTGGATCTTTTATTGTTTAATGGTGCAACAATAAAGATCTGACCAAAGATTTATTTTCGGAAAGGGGAATAAAATTGCATTCATTTTTGGATTCTATCAAAGAAAATTTCTACTTGAATAAAAATTAATTTATTTAAGCCGAAACCTTTAAATCTGTAATTATCGCACGGGTACTTTTTATATCTTTACGAAAATAATATATTAGTATTAGGTAACTGAGTACTCAAAGTACTTATGCACTTCCTTAGTACTTTCAATTTCTCGTATACGAAGTACAGAGAAAGTATTGTAATCGTCAAAAAATTCAAGCGCGAAATTTTGAATAATCTTTAAGTTTTAGACCTCTTTGGATTCAATAAACACATTTTTGAAAAATTTCCATCTGTGACAAAGATAACGTAAAGGTGCTTTGCCCAAGACGAATTAAATTTGCTTATAAAAATCTTTACACCGAATTTGTTTTCTATCAAATTTTTAGCAAAATCTATTCAGAGGAAGTCTGTCTGTCCCTTTGTTCTAATATAGCACAACTACGAAACGAAGAGAGACTTATGGAAAAATGTATACACCTAGATTTAACATAGATATTGTGTAGACCTCTACCAAATTTTGAATCAAGTCCAACCAGGTGTTGAACATCTGTCGACCTGTAAACGAAATGGCTTAAATATATTAAGTTTGGTTTGTGATTTTGTGACTAAAATTGTGGTTTAGTGTCAAATTTTGATTTTAATAGTTTCAGAAAAATGCATCTAAAATATAAATTTGATTTTCTGAGGCTATTAACCACATAAGAATTAATTCCAAAATAACTTTCCATGGATCCCATGAGAGGTTCAGTAAAAATGTTAAATTCAAGGCAAGGGTTAATATCTCCTAATTATTGCCTGCCAATACTATGCAAGTCTTTCTCTACCTACCCCATGATTAACAATGTTTTTAGGAGATAAGGGATAACACCTTTATTAATGAGGATGCGAGAAAAATTTGGGGAGACCAATCCAGCTGGTTTAAAGTACGAATTTAAGAATTTCCATTCAAGATACTCGCAATAGTCAATATGCAGGTATTCCCTTTGAAAGAAGGTCAGATCATCCCCCGAAAATAATATTTCAAGCCTCAAAAAAGCGATTCATCAAACTACAACCAATAATTATAGAAAAAGAAAATATTTCACCTCCTTAAGGAACATTCCTAAACAGTGAAGCACTCTTTTCCTGATCCAAAAATAGGAAGAAATATGTTGTTTTGGCCTGACTAATCAGCAAAACAACTATAACACCAAGACTGTTGAATCGGTTTAATCTCCAAAATGATACCCTTTGCAGTGAATGTAATAACGTTAATGATTATGAACACATAATTTTCTTGTGCAAAAAGTATACTCATTATAGAACAAGTTGTGAACCTTTCTACTGTTAGATAAATAAGACAACTCTTTCAAAAATGTTTTAGGTTAAATAACTGCAAACAAAATCAATCTGCAAGTTTATCTTCAAGCAATGAAGCACTTCAATATATATTAAGGCCTTATCACACGGCGAAATATCGTCCACACTTTTCGTCAGCAGTTTTTTTTGTTTCTACCTTCAAGAACCTGTCAAGCAAGTTTTTCGTCATCAGCAACTTTTTTAGCCAGCTTGAAAATGTCGACGATGGTGACGGAAATATTGTCTGCAAACGAAATGCAACCAATCATGTGAAACTTTGAAATGACGCAACACAAGTGACGTCACTTTTGTTGTCGTTTGCTGACGGAAAGGGCGGACGATATTTCGCCGTGTGATAAGGCCTTTACTGACACCTATTGTGGCTGCCCTCTTTCGGTCTGTTTACCTTATCACCATTTCGTGTTGTCAGAACTCTGCATTTTATTGTACCCCGTCATTTGAACTTCAAAAACTTAAATATGGACTAATTCGCATCAGCAGAACTGCTCTGTAACTGTTAACTGACAGAATGTTCAATTTGTTTTTGTGTATGTGCGCGCACTCTTGTGTTTGTTGATGGCATTTCTTACTCTCTTCATCCGAAAAAAGGTGATAGCATCCATTATTGCTACAAATGCCAACCTTTTCTATCAAGTTCATATCAATAATCGCACTAGAGTAGTTGAGATTAGAGATTATTCATAAACGGAAAATATTGAGTTACATACTGCTGGATTCATAGTAAAATCACGAAATTCGATTCATTCTAGTCTGGTGAGTAAAATTTTATCTCTACTAATAATAAAACAGAATATTTCAGAATGTGTGTATGCTGACGTTCAATAAGTCATACCTATTGAGCTGCATTTTTCGAATTTGGCATATATAGTTTTTGTTACATTGTGATACGTATCTTGGAAGGATTTTTTAAAAATTAAACCAATTTTTTAAAAGTAAACCAAAGTTTGGACTTTATTCGCGATACTTTCGAAATTATCATTGTATAAAAATGATTGTTACGCTTTACTGGGTTAAAATTCAAAAGCTTTCTTTTCATTTATATCAATTTTGTTATAAAGCTTTTTCCGATTATTAATTAACCTTTAAGGATATTATAATTTACTTAAACAACAATATTTTAATTGTTATAAATCAATCCCAAATTGTTTTCATTATTGCTATTTCTGTTTGTTTTTTTCTTTCCATTGTTGATGATTAAGATAAAAAGGGTCAGTTTATTTTTGCATATCGGATAAGGTTTCTGCGTAAAGTATGCTTTTAGTAAATTTTCTGAATATTATAGCAATCTTTATTTTTTCTTCAGAAGTAAGTATTGAGGAATGCCATTTTAAAAGTTTGCACATTTTTAAATCATTTTTATAACATCACTCGTTTAGGTTCACATTTCTCTTTCTTACTACAGCACGCTGATTTCTCTTTCAATCAATGATCGTAAATTTTATTGCATAATTCCCAGTTACAGAGCGCAATTCATAAAACATATTTGTAGTACATACAAAACTTCAAATATGTAGGATTATACTTCCTAACGATGAGATGAGTTATTTTTAAATTTTTAAGCTATATTTTGTGTTATATTTTAGTTGTGTTATATTGTATTATTTTTTAAATTTTTATTTTTTTATTTTTTTAAGATGTTATTTTTTAAATTTCGAGTTTAAAAACTCTTTAAGGGCAACGTATTTAAATCAATGGACAAGGCCATTTTTCCCAAACATATAAAATTTCAGCGCATTCCAATGAGTAGGTTTTATATTGCATTGTTTTCTGTGTTGCCTCTAAAACTACGCATATAGGGGTCATTCACAGATTTCAAATTATCAACAGCCTTTTATTTGGTATTCAATTGCTAGTGATTTTGATTTACCAGAATCAAAAATAATTTTCCGCATAGTTTTAATGTAGAAATAATCAAAAATTCGTGTCAAATGTTTCTTTAGCAACAGAATATAAGAAGAAAAAAATTTTAAGGGATTTCCATTACCATAAAATTTTATTACCATTCGCTACTTTTAAATTTATGGCAAGCTAGGAGTTTTACATGCCTGCTCATTAATGTAATTTAATATATATAAGAAATTGCTGAAAATAAAATTTCATTTCCTAATAAATAATTTGTAGGAATGTAACTATTTAATTTTACAAACACATAAAATTATTTTATAATTGATGCGAAACAAGATTCATATTAGGTAACAGGTAAATGATCATTTGTGTTTTATGTGCTCACTATTTCTTACAAAAATTCCAAATTTCATAAGATTAATCTGCCGTAATAGTAATTATCAAAAAAGTGTATGTAATCATTAACGGAATAGAAAAAACACACAAAAAAAAGTAATTAGATAACGAATGAAATACAAAATTTTTTGGGTGTAAAATGAATCTTGCATTTATTTCATACGTATGCGAAAACGAACAATTTCAAATAATTTTCGAATTACTGATTGAAGAATTGAACGAAGTATTGATTAATAATTTATACTGACAGAAATAGTGGGAATCAAAAATCAAATATTTGTTGCATTATATTTAGATTAGGAACAGAAAAGAATTAAATAAAATTTCAATCTGATAGAATGTTGAAGTAATTAGCTTCTTGAAAAATAATTTTGTAAGATTTCCTTTGATAAGAAATACAATATATAAGCAAATATAAGCAAAATAATAATGCTAATTTATTGTTTTGGTAAGGAAAATAATACATAATTTTGTTATAAACATTTTATACGAAAATAATTCATAAAATTTCTAATTAAATTTTTTTGGTAAAAGTGAAGTATAGTGTACCTCTTGATGAGCTAAGAATGCCAAGTCGCCAATAAAGATGGAGAAAAAAAAATAAAACACTTCTGAGAAACAGTTATGGTTACCACTTTATGCATTAAAATTATGATCTTAACATATAATTTTTATTCTAATCAGATTTGTTTGATCTGTAAATGAGATTTTAATTTAAAAAATTTTAACCTTTGAGATCACTATCGTTGCTTATCTTAACCACTTAAAAGCTTTTCACACCGGTTGCGCCGTCTGTTGAGTAAAGAGCAAATTTTAGAGCACGCGATGCCTGGAGGCCTCTGAAGAAGGTACCAGGCAAAATTTTGGGTCGATCTTATTTTAGCCCACCTTTGGCGACTTTTTCAAAATCTCGCCAAATAATCAGTGATAATAATTCCAAAATGGCAACTCTGACAACATCTGAAGAGAATACTTCAATTACTTTCAATTTGGCGAGATTTTGAAAAAGTCGACAGAGGTGGGCTAAAATAGGATTTTACCAAAATTTTTTAACTTAAAAAACTTCCAACTGCTTCGCTACCGACGGCAGCGGGAATTCGATAGCTTCGCTAGCACATCGAACATAAGGATTGTGTGGATAACAGGAACTATACATACAAACAAATATCTTTTTCTAACTTTATCAACTCTCTCTCTCTCTCTATATATATATATCTATATCTATCTATCTATATATATATATATATATATATATATATATATATTCCACTCACCCTTCATCTATTCTGCAAATTCAAAATACTTTTACCCAACATCCATTCTTGTACAATTGCCTACATCACAAATTATTAATGGAACGAACGTTACAGCAGCAATAGAATTACGAGAACTTCGAAGAATTCCATTGCAGCTGTCTTTTAATGAGACAACGCAGACGATTTCGTAAATTATGATTTCAGAAGATTTTTTCAAAGCGCATACTAACAATTGAAAATAAATATTTCCTATTTGTATTTACAAAAAGAAGAAGAAAAAAAAAAGAATTGTATTTCTTATTAATTGTTTAAAAAAACTTTCTATTATAATATAGAACAAAATTAAAATCCATAATCGATATTTTTTATTTATCATTTTTCATAAAATAGTTGTAGTTCAGGTGCAACTCAACTATTGTAAAAAGTAGCAAACAAAACAGAATTAGGGTTGCTAGAAGAGTCTTCCGTTGGGTTGTCCTCTTTGCGAGAAACTCGGGAGCACACTATACTTCACTTCACCCAACATCCTACGGCTTCCTAGCGACAGACGCGGGAATCTAGTAGCATCGTTCGCACATTGAAAATAAGGACTGTGTGGATAAAAGTAACAACATATACTAGCAAAATTCCTTACCTAACTTCTTTAACTCATATATATCCCACACGATTCTCAAACTTTTAAATATAATTGTTGTTTTTAGTAAATTACACTTACACGTGTTATTATAATTTTTAACTCTTTTTCCTTAATTTTGTTTCTCCATTTAATATTATCACACCATTAATTTTGTTATTTCGTTATTTGATTGTAAATACTATTTTTTCAATTTCATTTTAAATGAATTCCTTTTATAGTTCATCAAAAATTGTTTTTATATAAACTATTGATTAATCTATTACTTCTTATACATCTTATAGAATAGTTATTCTCTTAACTATATGTATAACTATATTATGCTAATCAACAAGTATGCTTATATAATATGTTAACTGTATGTAAAAGTATACGGATTTTCCAATTTCTATTCATATCAAAAGAAGCCAAATGCGTAATCAATAATTACTTATAAAATGCTACAATATCCAAAATTAAAGTAGAATAAATGAACAATTAGAGTTATTTTCTAAGATCTGCGTTTTACATTTGTAACTATGCATTTATTCTAAATACATGTCTTTATATAATCTTTTGTAATCAAAATGCAATTTAATATAACAATAAGGTGCCCGTAAAGCATGAAAAAATATTACCTTTATCAGTGAATTAAATGAATCATTTTTTTTTCAGATAATTGCAAAATAAAGTGGTATTTCTTCCATATTTATTTGAGTTGAAGGCAATGATGATAGAAATAATACATACTGATAAAGAAATGCAGGAATAAAACGCAAAAAATATATAAATGAGTTAATTTTTTTGTTTCTATCGATGAGATATTAATTTTAACACCAACACTAATATTTCTATTAAATAAATTTAATTAATAAAATATATCATTAAATGATATGCAGTACACCCTTGAGTATCCGGTTCGCAAGTATCCGGTCTAGTTTTACTTTATCTTAATTAAATATGAAAGGCAAGGTGTCTATTAAGTTATATATTAAAGACCTTTTCAAAATTTAAAAACTAAGTTTTGACTCTTAGTTTAGGGTTACCTTTTCATATCTGTGTAATCAATTATCAGTGAAAAATAAAATCAGTTTAAGTCAATTTTCTTAATAATCAGGTCTACGATTTACGTTAATGTTTTGTTTATATTTTCTGTATTTAAATTGAGCATTATAGAATTTGTTAAATATGAACAGTCTATATCCTTGAACTAACTTTTTCTCTAATAAATTCTTGCAACTTACAGTTCAGTATATAAATATGTATAAACTACTAGTACAGAGCCTTCTATTTTAACTTGACACATTACTGGCAACAGCTTCTATGATTCACCGGGTCGCAGCTGCATAAGTGGAGGGCATAGTACTCTATAAGAAATGAGAAAATACGTATAACAGTGAGTTTTGGTTAAAAACTTAGAAGAGTAAATTAAATTAGAAAAGTAAAGGCAAAGAAATTAATTCATAGAACTCTGGTCTATCCGGCATTTTTGTTATCCGGCCAGTCCTTCCGCCGCATTAAGGAGGATATTCGGGAGTTTATTGAATTTTATTTCGCTCCAGGGATAAAATTTTCCATTTTAGTACCTATAAGAATAATGGCGATTTTGATTCAAGTGTGCTTTTAGCAGAACTTCAATGCTTTTGAATATGATTATGCAAAAAAAAAAAAAAAAAAAAAAAAAAAAAAAAAGTTTTTTTAGCAGAATATTTCATAGTAAATATTTCGTCATACATCAGGTGGCAATCGATTTAAATATATAGATTGTAACTTTACCAAGCATTTTTAAATAATCACAAAGATAGAAAAAATTATCAACGTCCAGAGAATATCTGTTACACATCTAGATATCGAATCGGCCCCTTTACTGATAATGTCATATTTCTCGATGTATTCATGATATATTAACCAAAAATTTTAGTTTTATGGGTAATTTTTCATAATAAATTTATTCATGGCATCTAAATAGTTGTCATAGGAAATTTCAAAGCTTGAACAATGTTCAAATATCTAGATAACCTGTATAAACATTTTAGGTTCAGTATCTTTTAGCATGCATTAATAGCATTACAATGGATTTTGTAATTTTCGTATAAAGTGATTGACAGCGGAATATAGCTGGCTGACTCCTTTTTACTTTACCATATTTTACCCATATTTTTTACATACCAGAATCCTCAATACATTCCGATTTTGACGAATCAACACGTTTCATACCTCACTGAGTTAAAAAAAACCATTTTTTGCATTATATTTATTTTATTGACTAAGAATATAATGCAACATTCTTTGAGCTATACGGATGAAATTTCATATATCGACTTAAGACCTAATTTACAGATTTTTATTAAATTTTGAACGATATCCATTTAAACGAAGTCTGGCAGTTCGAGTATAAATTATCGAGTATAAATTATAATTATAAAATCGAGCTCGGCAGATAAAATTTGTTCATGCTTTTAGAGTTTAAAATTTAGATTATCAAATTTCAACCACATTTGCCAAATATTTGATTGTCATTCTGTTCTTTCGGATGCATATAATTGAAATAATCATAAATGCAGTGACTTAAATCAATAAAATTCAGTACATAATCTGACTACATTTGTAATTCCATGCCGAATTTTGCTAATAATGCTAAACCTGTATATATTTATGTTTTTACAAAATATCATTTAGTATAATAAAGTTTTTTTTTTTTTTTTTTTCAAATCAGAAAATTATTAGCGCACTTATATCCCTATCAGGTAGATTCCTATAGGAATACTACTTATTGCAGTGATTCTCATGACAAGACTGGGAAAATTTCTGCAGATCTTCACCGGTTATGCTCTCTAGAATCCAAACCCATCATTGTTAATATATATCTGGGAATAACACTTTGTCCCTCACTAATTTCGCTTGGAATATGTTGTTAGAAATGTAGAAACACCAGATGATTTCATAAATTTCATTAGCTTATAGGAAGTGGAACTGGTGGGGGGTGAAATTTTTATTTCGCTATAACATCATTAATATTGAAGACAGAAAAAATTAATTGAATCAACCAAATTAACGCCTTATTAAGAAGAACAACTTTTATATTTAAATCTTTCGATAACTGTAATATCTTAGAAGTTATGGGGTTAAAAAGTGATTTTCAAGCTCTAATTTTGAATTAGATTCATAAATGAAATTATGAATCTAATCTACTCTCCTGAAATTAGATTCATAAGATTTTAACTTAGATGAAAAGAAATCTACTTTTGCCTTCCAGCGTTAAATTTTACTATTTGGATATTTCTATTTAGCTTTTCTAAATATTTAAAAGGCGGTTTTCAGGAAATTACAATAGTATCAAACAACAATATATTAGCTTTATTAAAAGATTAGATACATCTTGTTAAAGTTGTTTAAATACAAGGGATAAATAAAAAATTAAATTGTGTTTTTATTTGTAAATTTTGGAAATGATCATTAGGAGAAGGCATATTTTGGGTGAGAATTCTAGAATTGTTAATATACCATTATCTAAATAATTAAATAACCTTGGTATATTTATTATAAAAATTGCGTCTTATGCTTCTTAAAATTTCCCGAAATCCTGTATATTTAGGAAAAGTTATTCCTTTCTCTAATTGCTTAATGACCCAAAATCTGTAACATATAATTTTTCAGCAATGAACTTAGTTTTCTCATCTAATAAGGTGTTTAAATGTTTTGCTGTTTGATTTAACTAGAAAAGTTCTCTAAGGATTTGTAAAAAAGTTTATTTTTTCAACTCATTAAAGTCAATTTACATACTTAACAATTTGGAATATGGTTATGGTTTAAAAAGTTATATTTTAAGTTTCGAATTTTTTTTCTTATTATAGTGTTTACTGAAATCATAAACGAGAGTTGTTATATTTCCATCATTTCCTTTATCATACTTCTGAATATCTCAGAACATACCTCTGAGAGGGCTCGCAGAATAATCGCGACACTGGTCATATAAGATTTAAAAAATCTGTTTCATTATAAAGCAGTTAAGAGTGTTCAAAGCTTCAATGTACTACAGAGGTAGAAGCCATTGTCCATCTCACTTATTAAATACTTTTAACTGTGATTTTTTTTTAAAATGTTACCATGAAATAGCTTTTAAAAATATTTGTTTTGTTCGTTAAAAACAGGATTGGAAACAGGCCAATTTTCTTCGGTTTCTTTAAGCCATATTGGTCCCTCCCACCATTTACAGCTCAAGAGAGAGCAGAACATCCTCTCGAGGGTAAATCGGCAGGATTTTGTTCTTCAGGAAGATGTTTCCATATAGTTGGATTAGACAATTTTCTTATTTTCTGAACTCGGTTATTTACAAAAGCTGACCAAATTTCTTCCTATAATCCAACTCAATGGGGTCAGTTCAGATGACGTTAAGTCACGCGTCATGTACTTATGCGCATGGCATTTAAACTGCATCCATAAAGCTTTAGTAGACGACTCTGTCATTAACGTTATCCGCCACGTATGAAGAGGGTTTTTTTTGTTTACATTTGAAGTTATAACTTTAAATAATTTTCTTTCTTTTTATTATATGTTAAAACATAAAATACTGGTATGATGCTGGATACTTTAATGTGAAATTGAAAATGGTTGCCTTGTGAAATGTTTTTTTAGTTTCCTTTCAACAATCCTGAATTGCATTGTTAGCATTGGAATAGAAGGTTGTAAGTCTGCTTCGTAGTCGATGATATGCTACGATCATTTTGAGGAATTCATTTAATGTGTGCCCATTTACTAACTATAGAAAACAAACAAAAAAAAACTATTTCAGTAATTTTTACAGTGCTGCAGCATATCTGACAAGCAACTTTTTACTATAAGTTATTCGATGAATGTATTAGAACCAAATGATGTTGTGATGAGATAAAGGTTTCCAAATTGAACAAGAAATACACAAAATATGATGTATATGACTTTTGGTTGATGGTATTAAAATAAAATGCATCATGAGGTTTTACTTTTTTACTATGAATCCAAGTTTTCTTTATCTTTTAGTAATTCATATTATTCCGTTATTGCAGTGTAATCATGTTTAATAACAAAAAAGTAATCTGTTTATTCTCATTAGTGTTTTTTCTGATAATTATGATTTTTGTTTCTTGTATTTAAACTGAAATTGATTGTTATAATGTCATGTTATATCATTGTGAACCTCAGTGATTTCTGTTTTCAGAAATGTTGATATTTTCTTTGAAAATCAATTTCCATATCAGCATTTTATATATTTTTTTATTTCCAATTTCCTTGCTACATGGTTTCTTCACTTTTTTTTCCTCCCTATTTCTTTATATGTCAATTTTGAATCTTAAAATTCTGTAAAAACATTAATGTTTCTTCCAACTCCTCTTTATATCCTATTTAATTTCTATACGTATATACATTTATCATGATCTTAATCGTGTATATTAAATTTACTGGATTGTATTTTTTTTATTTTATGATATTCATTCAACATAGCGTTAGTATTTTAAAATGCATTTCATTCATGCATTCTGCTTTAAAAGCATACTGTTCGACATTATGCTATTATCGGCGATAAAAAACTGTTATCTAGAATGTTTTTGTTGAATAAAATTGATTTCATCATTTACTTTGACATTCTTGTCATGCTATTTTTATATTCTTTCGAAATGTCGAGAATAATAAATAATTTTTCAGTTATTTTAAATGGGGGATAGATTACATTGAAAAAACTAATTATTCATATGTATTTTATATATATTTTGTAATGTGTAAATATTAATTAGTTTGCTTGCCTATGTTTTTAATGATTTCAACAAACTAAAATGAAATAACTGATTCATAAGTTGCATAGATTTAAAAAATGGTATCTGTATCTTTTATATTGCATAGATATTTTTGAATAGAGAGAAATACTAAGTGCATTATAATAGCATATAATTTATTAAAAGTAGAAAAATACATGAATATAACAACACTGGCCTTCTTATTACTTTGTTTAACCAGCCCTGGCATGTCTCAGCTAATTGAATCTTTTTGCAGTTTGTTATCTCTGTCTATACTTTGCGACTTCTGAAAAGGGGAAAAAAGATTTATAAAAAAACAGCATTAACATAATTATACACATAAAGTATGATATATAATTCAAGTAGTTAGATAAAAATTAAGCCTGAGCTGAGTGGGCTCTGGCCTTCCCACATTTTGCAAGATCTAACCTCTATAAATTTAAATGTTGATGTGAGCCTACCATATTACATAAAAATTAAGCAGTGAAAAACATGATTGTTTAGCTAAACTTTATTTAAAACTATAATACCTCCTATTAATAATAATCATAGATAAAAATTCAATGTTCTGGACAATGTTTCTAAATAAAGTAACTTTGTTACGTAAATGAATTTTGAAAGTAGCATATTTCTCCAGCTTTTAACCCCAGATTTATGTAATAGTTTATTTTTTAGTATGAAAAATTAGATTCATTGCTTTTCGGGCCAATTTCAAAATATTATTTTATACAAGTATTGTATTGTTGTTAAATTAAAATATTCTTTAAAAAATAATTCCAATTTCTAAAAATTTACACATGAGAATTTCATTCTAAATAACTGAAAAAAGTCAGAGCTCATACATCCAATTGGAAATTATCCTATTTTTCACCACCTTTCAGTTTTTAAAGTTTCATTTAATAATGAAAACCAGCTCAATGAAATTCGGGAAAGCGGAACTGGAATAATTTCAAAAATAATTAATATACTTTTCGCAATCGTCACTTTTAATTTCAATCAGCACACTCAAAGAAATTATATATATTTAAAAAATTCAATATCCAAATAATATTTTAAGAAATTCGTCAAATATTAATCCATAAACTGCCAATTTTTAATAAACGTTTTGGCCAGCGAAGTTATACTGTTACACAACTTTTAGTGCATATATATAATTATCTTCAAATTATATTTTGTTTCGAAAACCTTTCATGTTTATGAAAAAGGGCATCATCTGGAAGTGAGTAATAAAATTATTAGAAAAAACGACTGAACGAGTAATTTTGAGATTATAGAAACTTTTGAGCACAGCATTTCATTACAATATAAAAACCAAAAATATAAAAATTTGGCTCCATTCAATTTGCAACAATCAAACAGATTTGAAATTCTGTAAAGAAACGAACACTAACCACACCTTCTGCTACGAACAATATTGGTCGATATATGCAGAATGAAACTAAAATGTCAGGTGTACCAAATATATTTTTGGCATCTTGTGGCATACCTAAAATTTCAAGATTTCCAATGGAAATCATGTTAGCTAATGGGTTAAAATTCTGAGACATGTAACAATTATTCCAAGACATACAAAAATATTTCTTTGTTTTATAATGCATTTCTGAAACCTTAAAAAAGCAAAAACTGAAATAGAGAAACAAATACAACATAAAAGGGCAAGAGCTGAATATCTTTATCGAAATTTATGTAAAATGTATGGCAAGTTTTTTTACTTTGCTTATTTTGAATCAATAGAAATTTCGTTTTGCAGATCCCTTTCCGGTTTCCGGCGTCACTCGAACTGAAAAAAGCACCTGATCAATTCAGATCATTTATAAAGTGCCAAGTACAAACCAGTTTTCCATTAACTAGCTGATTTTTTAAAATTCTTTTCTTGTCTTAAATCTTGATAAAAATGTATCAAACCACTTGCGCAACTTAGGATGAGATGTGGAACTAATGCATTGTCCACATTTAAAATGTTTGCGTTTCCAAGTTACGAAAAACATCGATAGCTGCGAGAAGCTACAGTTTATCAGGATAATTGGAAATCAAAACTCCTATGTACTTAAAGATTGAACTGCTAGCATTTAAATATTTCTTTTTACTTTTGTTTGTAGCTATATTTTGTTGAAAAAGCAAAAACCATGATCGTCATAGATAAAACTTATGCACTGTAATTTTTACATGGAGCATGTGGGTTATAAAAATATCCCTCCTTCCTTATATTTGAGTATTCAAATATTGTATTCATCCAATTTTCGTAATGATTCACTAATAAACTTATTAAATGCGATTAGTCTTCGACTTATTTGTAGATATTCATGCTTTTTTAAAAATTAGATAAAGAATGTTGAGATTCTAGCATTCAATTCTTAATCATTTTTTGGAAATTTTTATTCTGTATTTGAGCTTTAGAATAGTTGGTTTTTATAAATTTAGTAAGAATTAATGAAAAAATATCATTAATCTGTTGTTATTATTTTGCAGATCAACCTTTGAATGATCCCTGGCATCCTCATTATGGTTTTCACTGATTTGCTTTAGTGAAATCCAAAACCTGTATAAAGTTGTTGATCGATAACGTAGGCCGACAAAGCGCAAAACATCTGGCAAACTGTTAAAAGGCAAGTGGCGGTTGTATACGTGAAGAGTACATACAATGTAATTCTCTAATGGTAATGGATTGTGGCATTTCAAGACATAGAACTAAAAGGATCTTGCCAAAGACTCATTATTCCTAAATATTGAGAAAATGTAAGAATTTAAAAAAATGGATGCTTTTGCGTCATTGTTTCTAACAGTAAGCACAGTAAAAGGCAAGATTTTACAAAATGATAAAGCACTTTAATGTTACACGAAGTTAGTAAATACAAAAAATTTCAATGCATTTAACATTGTGTGAGTAGAGTCCAAAATCTACCACAACGCGTCTTCATTACTTGTTACCAGTTCTGATGAAATTGTGCCTGTTGAATGAGGATTTAGTTTCTCATTTTAGAATTTTTGGAAAACAGTAACTTTTATTTTTAAAGATTAGATAAGAATGACAACAAAGGCATATAACAATGCTAGTTAGAAACTCTTGAAAAACATGTCCCAATTCACTTTAGAAAAGAAAATTGGGGAAGTGTTACAGCAATTACTGTTAATATTACTTTTTTGTGGACAAAGCATTTAACTTGGATGCTTTGATGCCCGGTTATCAACACATTCGCACAATATGCATCATAACACTGGAATTTTAATTGCTTGTACCTTTACAGGATATGAGGCATTTCTAGATTGTTTAAAGAATGGATCTTTGATAAGGAGATAACACTACTAAATGTTTTCAGAGCTAAAGTACAATCTGGTGATCTCATTCTTGCTGATAGAGGTTTTCAAATTGAAAAATAACTACCAAAAATGCTACAATAATTAACCCTGCTATGACAGAAGGAAAACAAACCACAAGCAGAGATATTATAGCTTCAAGATTTAAAATTCTTGTATAAAGATGCATAGATGTATAAAATTCTACATCATTCAAAAATACACATGGCTTATATTCTCTGAAGAATAACTACCGGAGATACTCGAGAGTTATTTTAATCCCGATAGCTACATTGTACAATGTTAAACAGAAATGTTTTCTAGAAAATATTTTAAGGTAACATAATATTGTTAGGAATCGATATTTTCCATAAATATTCAAACACCAATAATTTAAAAAATGGATAAAAATACTAGTTTTGCAAAATAAAAAAAAATCTATTTTATTTACAAATAGATTTTTCAGTTTCCTAGATAACTACTTGTATGAATAAATAAATATAAATTTTATTAGAACTTTAACATTGACTATTTTACCTTTGCACAAATGCTCTATAAATAACATGCTAAAATTTACTTGAAATCGATAAATTTTAGATGTATGATTTTTATAATGGTTTTTCAAAGCTAAAAAGATTTGTATTTATAATTACAATGAGTGCATTAATCATAAGAAAGAATTCAATTTTTATAAAACTTACATGCTTTTTTTTTTGTAATAACCCATGAACAAAGGCAGAGCAATTCAGGAAGGAGCTTGTTTTCTACTAGAAAACTTAACAACAAAGCTGCCATTTATAAGCACTTTATCTAAAAGGAGATAAATAATAAAATTATAAGGTAACAAGCTATTTAAAATACTTTAAATTATTTCTATAAATAAAGAGGTATAGTTAATTTTCTAGTACAATAAGCTACTGTAAAAAATGATTTAAAAAAAGACTTGCTTTTATAATAATTATAAAAAAATAGTTAACAATGATTATGTTCCAAAGCAAATGCTTCAATAAATAATAAAAGATTTTTTAAAAAAGAATAAATCTAACATACCTTGAAATCAGTTTTTTTTTCTTTCTATTGTATCAATCTTTTAGGATGGTACTTCAGATTATCACATAACATAATTAGTTTCCTTCGTGTTCATTTAAAATATTAATATGCAGTAAAAAAACACAAATGCTCTTTAAGTTAAATCTTTTTCATCAAATTAATGTAAAGAGGCAAAATTCATACCCATAGTACATAAGAAATTTCGGACCATATTTGTTCTAGAATTCGATCATCAATCTCTGGCCTTGCAATGTGAACAGTAGGCAGGATTTTCTTTGGGAAGCAGCGTCTAATACATATGAAAGGGAAAAAAAACAATTACTAGGAATTGATTGTATAAAAATAATGAATAAATTGCAAGATTCGAACTGCTATTCAAATGAAATAAAATAAAAAAAAGTTGGAATATAAATGTAGGCAATTCTGTTGCAAATGCAGAAATCACACATGTGATTGAAAAAAATAATAATAATAAAGGGTAAAACTCTGGCTTAAACGACTGTAATAATTGAATTGCTTTGAAAATTGAAGTTTCCCAACTGCCTAACAAGAATCGAAAGTCGATAAAAAGAGTAATAAAAATGATTATAATAACATTTAACATAAAAGCCAGGTTTTATAGAAATATAGTAAGTTACAATAATAAAAACACGAAATTAACGTTTTTTCATGTTATGACTTGTTACACTAAAAACTCCACTTTAAATTTTCATTAACATCTGACAGAGTGTTGAAATTTAAGAGATTCCCATAGTCAAAGAATAATAACAGAAATCTGTGGTGGATCTTGACAACTTGAGACCACAAATGCTAAAATATTCTTAAGTTCCCTTCTAGATAACTTGTATAAAGAGAAAGTAATGTGAACCAAACTTATTTGTGCTTCCAGGCATTCAAATTTTGAAACTGAAAAATTATTGTTGATAAATTCATCAGTTTAGTTTTTATTTAAATTTTTAAGCAACTTATTCAATTAAAAAAATGGGTTGACTTTGAAAATCCCCAACTTTTTCTTTAATAACTATAACGAGTTTTATTATAAACTGAGAACTGTTGATGGAAAATACCCCTAATTATATTCCATTCAAACTAGAATAACAGTGCCAACGTTCTTTGTCCTATGAACTGAATGGTATTGGAAATGGTATTTTTCTTACTCTAATAATTAATAAGTTTAAAATGTTTGATAATAATAAATTTATTAAAATTATTTAATGGACTAAAGAATTTAAAAAAAAAATGTTAGAATAAACCGAAATGTTTTGTTTTAGTAAAGGTGCCAAAATCACAGTATGGCTTTAGTAAAAACATGCCAAAAGTTTACCATCACTTAAGCACTCTTTACGCATATTATTGGAAGTTTTTGAAATTTAAAGTCCATATTATGTGACAGAATTGTAAAACTAAATTATATTTTATATCTTTTTATTATTATATTATGCACAATCTCATGTTGTAACTTACTCAATTTGTTTTATACATATTCTTTTAAACTATTTTGGAAATCAAATTTTTTCATACATCATATGTTTGACCATGATAGCCAAAAAGTTCAAGCATTCTTGAATTATTGACAAATTATAACAATTTTTCAGTAGCTTTAGTTTCGTGAAACTGCTTGCATTTCTGACCGTTAATCATTTGTAAATTTTTCAACACTGCCATTGCGTTCAGGAAATTTGATTGTACCATGTTACGATAAATCAGTTCATAAGAATTCTTTGCGGGTACTATTTTTTATCCGTTTATTTTGGGAAGTTTTGATGTGTAGAATTTAAAATGTACCGTTTCATCACCAAATTCAGATTCGATATTCTATGAACAATGTTCTTTACATTTTTGAGCAGTTGCTTGATTTCGATGTTCCTTCTTTTTGGAAAATTAACCAAATATTGAATAAACTTTACGATACGCTTCAAAACATCACTATAGTTCTGGACGTAGCATATCTGACAATTTTGTAATGGTACTTAGTTTTCCATTTCATTCAAGTACAAGATCTTCCATACTACAGTCCAGATTTATTTACTGTTTCATTTACTTTTATCTCATCATTAGCATGCATTTATAGTAAATATTAATGCACCGATCCAAGTTTTGTCACTTTTCTTTACATCACGAATTGAAAAGAAATCTATTTTTTACTTGTATATCGACCACTTTGATAGACTGAATCATGAAGCAAAGCAATAAAAAAATTGTGCGCATTTTCGTAAAGATCAATGATTGCAGCAATATAGAAATACTGAAACTATTACTTTAAAATTTCATTAATCTGCTCACATGGTTATGCCAAAGTCTACAGCTGTCAATTCAAAATGATTAAAAACAAAATGGAACATTAAAAATTAATTATCCTCATTTTACCAGAGGAAAACTAGCATCAGGTTATTCGGACTATAGCTTTAACAATGCATAATAGTAAATGTAGTTAAAGGCATGATGAGTTAAGTTTAAAAAACCAGGATGATGTGCAAGGGAGCAACAATTGTGGAGGAAGTTACATCCACAACAGCTGAAGAATCTGCAAGTGCTTCAAATGTTATTCATTATAAGTGGTCAATCAATAGCACAAGCACTGCATATTCTATGGACAGTTGTGGGCATGGTTTTACGTAAAATTCTGGAAGTGTACCTTTACAAGAGGCATTTCATGCAACATTTGCAACGGCACGATTATTCTTCATGTTTTGATTTTGCCTTGCATTTTCTAACATGGATAATAGCAGATAAATACAGCCTATCGGATATCTTATGCATAGGCGAGGCTAATTTTCACTTGATGTAGATGGTGCTGTAAACGCAAACAATTGCCAAATATGGAGCTCCAGAAATCATTATGCCGCACAACAGCAGCTACATTCCTCATACGTCACGGCACAGTGTGGATTTAGACGAATTTCAGAGTTCATTAAATATTCAAAATATCGCGTATATATAATTTAATTAGCTTCTTTTCTTTAAAATGAAAACAACAGGAAATTTACCTCCAATGTGTTAAAAATAAGAAACCACTCGATGCTGCTTTTCATTTTTAACACCTAAATATTTACTTGAATTGTCATGACTTCTATACTTATAATAAAGCTCAATGTGTGTGTGTGCATGGGTGTTGGCGCTCTACAGGCCAGACCGTTGGACCTACAGCTACCAAATTTGGTACATGTATACCTTGGAGGTCGGGAATGTGCACCTTGGAGCCCCTTTTTTCGAATTTTTAATTAGAATTTGAATTAATTAAAATTTAAGCGAAATTTCGACGTTTTTCCGCAATAACTCCGAAAATATTATCGGACAGACATGATTTTAACATCAATTTAAAGATTTAAAAAATTAGCTTTCTAATGGTATCAGTGCTTTAATGTATAACTCAAGCTTCTATTTTTAACGAATTTTTAAAGAAATATTTTGACCATGTTTTTTTTAGCACGTGACTGGATAAAATAAAACAATGCCGGAAGTTCAAATAAAAAAAACAACTATCATCGCAAATCAAATCTAAAGATATGCAACTTTTAGCACGAGAATGGATAAAATAAAAATAAATAAATGTAATATTTTCTAAAGAAATAAATACAAAGCAAAGGTTTATATGATCATTTGCAATATTTATATTATTAATTCCATAAATTATCTTTATTTACAGTAAACCTGATTGAATTTAGATAGGATATGCATTGAAATCTCGACTTAATGACATATTTCTATAATCGTTTGCAATATCTGTATCATTAATTCGATAATTTTTCCCTTTTTCGCTTTCTTTAAAAAACATATTTAACATTTTGGCAATATCACCGAAAAACACATTTTTAATATTTTGGAAGCATAATCGATAAATTATTAGGGCATAACTCAAAGATTTTCCGAATAAAGTTACCGACTCTTTAACTACTAATAACTGAATCTTTTAACTTTAACTATTTCTTAAATTTTGGCTAATGAATATGTGATTTAATTGAAAATTTTAGAACACATTATTCATGGCGAACCAGCTGGTCGCCAAAGGCGGATAGTTATAAAATATAAAACTGACAACCGAGATTAAAGTTTTATGATGATCTGGAAGCATTTTTATGCATTCCTAGTTTACAAAGGAGTAGAAGGAAATTTAAATTACGGCAAAGTTTTCTCAATTTACAATGCATGTTAAATGTTTCTGATTGTATTGTTATTGTGCAAATATCACCCACTTAAGAAGTTTGAACGATATCTAGATAGACACCTCACTACAATTTTGTAATTATGAGCTCTTGCACAATTATTTCATTTTATCCAAATAACAAGAAAAATTTCTTTTCTATTTTCAGTGGACAAATTTGTAATATCAGCCTACAGTATTTGATTTAATATTATTACACTGTTTCCCAAAAATGTGCGCGATTATATTAAGTGATATTAAACAAGAAAATGAAATGGATTCTAAATTTATAAAATGTGCAAAACACATAAATATGAAATATCTAATTCCACCTACAAAATCCGAATTGTTGAACGAATTTAATTCAGATTAAATCAATAATCTTACCTTTTAAATCTATACTTTTCGTCAGCAGTAGCAAAATCTATGACATACATAAAAAATAGCAATCTGAAATGTTTATAGAAAATATTTCATAATAATTGCAGTAAACCTATAATAGTAATTTAAAGGCATGATTATACTAATATGTGTTTAAGTTTTCATTGCTATATTGCACTTATATTTAAGCCAAAGCAATGTTCACCAGTTTCCGACTTCCAAACTGAATTTATAAACGTTGTTAAATAACTTAATATAAGCGTGAAATGACAAATAAAAGCTGTGAACATTGTTGATTCGTCTTAAAACGCTTTATAATAAGCATATATATGAACTTTATTCTTTTACAAAGGATTTATAAAGATTTACTGGATTCCATTTAATGGTTCGTTAAAGATTTTCAAACCAAATTGAAACGCAAAGAAATTTATGACAACACTTCACTTTACCTACTTCCATACCATTCCAATAAAAAAAATATACTCAGTTATACCACACATACCATACCCACAGATTTATTGAAATGAAACTTGAAACCTGAGTTTACAGGAAAACTTGTTTACATTCAAACTCCTTAAATATGAATTTCAATTTATACTGATGATACCATGTATAAATTCTTATTCATTAAATGCTAACAAATAATTTTTAAAGTTCCAAAATTCAATTTCTTTACATATACTATTCAATAAATAATGATTAAAATAAATATTTTTTTTAAATAATTACTTTTCTTGCACTGATTGAAAGAATGTGCAAAAAACTTCTGATCAATCACTTTGTAAATTACTTAAATTAGTTTTGAATGAAATTAGGTATTTTAGTAACGTTAAGTATCAACAAAATGAAATTTCATAGAAATATGACTACTGAAACCAAATTAATAAAATTTTTATTAAATTTCATATGAAGATAACATTTAAAATTGCATTTGTTACGGAATCTCATTTCAAAATGCCCATAAGTGAATAGCTTACATAATCATTATATTCAATACATCCATTTACGTATCTTTTATGAAAACGCATCCTTAAAATTTCCACTAATATATCTTTCAGAAAAGGTCATTTTTGAAAATTCCATTCGCATATCTTCCAAGATTGTCCACCTTAAAAATTTCTGTATACTGTACTGCTATATCTATTGTACTGTATATCTACATCACTATTTACTACATACTATAAATTTCCTACAAAAGTATTTTTAATTTCCCCCTACATATATATATTTCTAAATGTTCATCTTATTGGTTTCTCCTAGAAAGCTCTGCGATTAAATCATCAGAAATAATGTTACAAGTATTATTAACGAAATTTTCTGGTGTGGCAGATTCTGCTGAGGCTGGGAGTATAGGAAATGATATAAACAGTGAAAAAAAATTGGCGGTAAAAATTTAAATATTGAATTTAAAATAGCCAAAATATGAAAAAGAGATACTTAAATAAAGTTTTTTGTATCAATGTTGTCAAAAAAATAATCTCTTTAAATTAAAAATTGTTTTGAAGCTTGCTTTTTATTTAAAACTTGATTACTGGCTTTTAACAGTTCATGAAGATTTAAATTTACAGTTAAAATTACTGTCTTCATTTTCCATTCAGTCAATTCATATTTAAGTTTCTACCCACAATGTTTGAATAAAAGTTGCTAAAATCCTTCAAAAATTATTAATATTTTTGAAAATTATAATTATTTTAATAATTTATGATCAAAAATTATAAAAATTGTTTGCGTAAAATCTACAATTTTTTTGACAACCTACAAAATTTTAAAATTCTTTGGTGTAAGATTTTCAGACTTCGATTAAAAATAAAATTTCGGACGACAGAAAGTGTGAGATTCTGAGTACTAAATTTATTTTTACTTTCTTGTATATGATGCCTATAATAAATAGCTTAAAACAGTTTATTTAATACAAAACAACTATAACCTTTACCATAAACATCAATGATGTTATAAGAACTTTAAATTTTTCATGTCAATATGTAAATATAAATGAAGATTTATTACAAGTAAAGACAAAAATTTTTCATCCTTTAAAAGCATGAAAAGAACTTTGTTTCAACCAATGCTAGGTAAATCAACTGATCGAGAATAATAAAGAATTTCAAAAAATTTGAAATTTTTTCTTAAACTTAAATGATAATGAAATTATTCTCATTTAACAAAACTATGAATGTGGTGCTCAGTTGGTATAAATGAAATATTAAGATTTTTTTAGTAAATTGCCTGGTTTCATTTCTTTACTTCAGTTTAATTTGATTATATAACTGCAGAGAAATATTCATAAAATATTGATGTTAAATATAATGAAAGATTAATCTTACCTTTACATTCCCTAAGATTATATTATATATATATATATATATATATATATATATATAATCTTGCTCTTTCTGATGAAACCAGATTTTTAATTCAGCCAAGAGTATTTCATCATCTTCCAGTTGTACAAAGAGCTATGAATAACATGGCATACAGTCTGAAACTTTCATGAATTTCCAGAAAACAAAATTTACCTACTTTTACACAATGAAGACACATTGGGATATTTCTAGTTTTAAGGAGATTTCAGACTCCCACAATCAGAAAATAAAACAGTGATTTAGAAACGAGATGAGAATTCTCAAATAGCAGTTAAAAAGATTTTGATGAATTGTGAATGTTAAATAATGACATCAAAAGTGAAAGACTTTCAACCACAGAACAAAACATGGATCATATCTATTGAAAAAAATCATTATTATTAATAACAATAAATGGCTATTTATAAGAAACAAGTATGAATCATTCCTTCTAAACCTCGAAATGAAAGCTTCATCAGAGAATTATTTTGTTTATATTGTATTTTTCTCTCAAAACTGAAAAATCATCATGCTGTAATTAATTTAATAAAACTCTGAATGCAATACTGAATTTCTTAGAAATAACCTGGTTTCATTCCATTCTTGGAGCTGAATGAGATCATATAACTGCAGAGAAGCAATTTTATGAAATATTGAATATAAATATTCCCCAACTCTATAATTATATATTAGAAAACTTACCTTTCTATTCCTTGAGAGATGGAAGTTACAAAAAACAATCAGATAAGATGTATATAACTGTTTCTGATAAAACCAGATCAAAGATTCTGAAATAGCTATTTCTTCATCTTCTATAAATATAAAGAACTTTAGACTGCAAGGGGTAATAAAGGTTTTGTACTTTCATTAAGAAGAAAATTTTGCCCTTTTAATGCAATGTAAAAGTATCATAACAATGACAAAATTTCCCATCTTCAAGCATTTGAATTACAATAGTAAAACAATGGTGTATAAAATTAAAACAAAGGTCTGAAAGGTAACTTCAATTATAGTGTAAATGAGAAATACTTAAGCACCAGATTCAAAGATATTTCAACTCAAACGAAATAAATATATTATCTGCTGTAGTGATCCAATTATTTTAATGACTCTTAATATTTGCTTAAAAGGAAAACAATAATTCTTCCTTTGTTTTGTAATGACAACTTCATGAAAGAATTTTTTTCTATATTATGGTTATCTTGCAAGTTTGAGAAATACAGATCAGCCATGTAAAATGTTACCTGAATTAGACTTTTATATTTGTTTAACACTGACACAACCAATTTTAACCGGTCAAATTATTAACATCTAAGGGCTGCAAAAATAATTAGTTTCAGAAAGTGCATTGATAGCAGACGGATACTGCACATAATACTCACACAATACAGAAAAAATACTCAGCAATCATTTCTTTCAGTATGTTCTTCAGGAAACCATAAGAGATGTGCACACACAATGAAGATTTTAAGTACACACAGGTAATTTATATACAATACTGAGAAGCTACACATACTTCAAAGCAAATTCATGGTACTGGTAAAATCACATGTTTTAACATAAAATATCAAGAAAAAGAAACAAAAGAATACAAAATAACTTACCAAACAAAACATTACTAAAAAGTCCTTCCTTTTCATCTCATAATTAGAAAAGAAGAAAAATTTTCAAACTATATTTTTTTTCTTTTATAACTCTAAAATAAAAATAAAAATTCTTGTATCTCATTTAGGAAAATATTTTTAAATCGATATGAATAAACAGGAATTTTTATAAAATATACACCTTAGTATTATCCCAAATACTTTTATTCTTTAAAAAAATTTTTAAACTAATAAAAAGTCAAATAAAATGATGTTCTCTCATAACAGCAAAAATTGTTCAAGCATTTCTAATTTAGGATGTTATATATAAATTGCACTGCATTACTTTCACGAAAAAAAATGCAACAATGTGTGTGTGTGTGTGTGTGTTTATTTAAAAATCAGTTTCAACTACCCAAATAAATTTTTTTACTAGTACATAATATTATAATAAAGTTATACTCCCACCCTAAAAGAAAGCAAATCCTTGAATTTCCCTATATTTTAATAAATGTACACTGAAAAAAAAATTGACACATTCTGTGGTAATTTTTGACAAGTTTAAATGTCCGTTTAGAAATATCAAGTACAAATAAATAATCCAAAATTACTCACTAGACAATTCCTCATTCTGCTTTCCTCAAAACGAGAGCATGCAATTCAAAAAACATGTTATCTTTTAGAATTAAGAATGTAACATCTGGTCTGAAGTTTATTTTAGGTCTATCTATTTAAAGTAAACTTCAAAATTTATAAAGAAATGTACAGTTCAGCCATGATTTAACAAACCCCTACTAACTGAATCACAATTTAATGTATTTTTCTTTTTCTCTCGAATGAAATGAAGGCAAAAACACGTATTTAACGAAGGAAAAAAAATCCAAAATACTGTGTACAATTTCTAAGTATATTTTTCTGTAGTTGTTTATCATATTTCTGCAGTTTAACAAATAATTCTTTAAATCGGAGCCCGACTGTACATTGAAAAGAATCTGACAAATTTATTAGAAATTTTCAATAGGATGTAATATTCATTTTCAAAATATCAAAGAGAAATAATAATACAAAATAAATCGCAAAGTACTATGCAACCCTTTTCTTTTCGTTGAGCATTTCTAATAATTTCAACATCTAAATACAAAATATCAAGCAGAAATAAGCAATAAAAAATAACTCATCAGGAAATATATGGGCACTTTGCTTTAAAATTTCCTAATACGTTTAACACTCGTTTTTAAAATACAAAGCAGAAATAAGTAATGCAAAATAACTCACCAGACAAAATGAAATCCTTTCTCTAGAACATTTCTAATAAATTTAACACTCATTTTGAAAATGCCAAGC
>JAPMOQ010023642.1:18631152-18672707 GCA_026543055.1 Argiope trifasciata
AAATCATACAAATTAACTTACCAGGTAACATGTAAGAATTCCGTTTCCATTGAAAATTTCTAAAAATTTTAACATTTATTTTCAAAATACTAATCAGAAATAAGCAATACAAAATTACTTACCTGAAAATACATGGACCTTCACTTTCCATTGAAAATTTCTAATAACTTTAACATTCAATTTCAAAATATCAAGCTGAAATAACAGTAATTAGAAGTAAGAAACTGGAAGAAAAATTAACTATTTAAAAGCCCTTTTTAAGCACCTTAGCCAAAATAAATACATAATAAGCACCTCTGTACATGTGCGTATATGTAAATCTGCATATTTTCTAGACATATATATTTTTATTTTACAATAATGCAGAGTTTTTAGTGATGTTTAAAAATTAACTTCAAACGTGCATTCTTTAAATTTTAATATTTACTTTTGCATTTGATTGATATTTGCACATCATTTTACTACCTATTTATTTATATAAATAATCATTTCTAAAAATATCAACAATTTGCTCTGAAACATTGATTACTCTTTGGTATTGTACATAAATAACAGATACAAACTGAAATTCTTGATTGTAAGTACAGAACTGTTATCGTTTTTTGGAGAGAATGGTGTAAATTAGCCGTTGATTATTTTTTCAGCATCAGGTGAAAATAATGTGAAGTACCCATCTGCTATCGATGCACTTTCTGTAACTAATTACATCTGCAGCACTTACACGCTAATAATTTGAACTGTTAGAATCAGATGTGCCCAAAGGACCTACACAAATATAAAAGTCTAATCCAGGTAACATTTTACATGGCTGTACTGCATTTCTCAAGCTTGCAAAATAATCATAATATAGAAAAAAATTCTTTAATAAAGTTCCCATTTCAAAACAAAAGAAAAAAAAATTTCCTTTTAACCAAATATTAACAGTCATTAGAATAATGGATCTCTTAAGCAGATAAGATGTCTATTTCATTTTAAGGTTGAAATATCTTTGAATCTGGTGCCCAAGTACTTCTCATTCACACTAGAATTGAAATTACCTTTCAGACCTTTGCTTTAGCTTTATACACCCTTGTTTTACTACTACAGTTCGAGAGCTTGACCATGGAAAATTTCATCAATATATTTTAGAAATTTTTATATTGTGTTAAAATGGGAAAATTTTTCAGCTTTGTGGAAGTACAAAGTTTTAATTACAACATGCAATTCCACGACTTTCATATTTTTGGAAGATGAAGATCAATCTTATACAAAATCTTTGATCTAGTTTCAAAAAGGGTGAAATATTATATATATATATATATATATACATATATACACACACACACACACACACAAAATTAGATAATATTTGAGGTTAATATTTCATGGAATTGCTATTCTGAAATTATATAATACCGTAGAGATACAAGAAATGAAGATTATTTCAAATAAATTCATATTTTATATATACAAATTCAGCGTCGCATTCATAGTTTTATTAAACTAAGTACAACATAATAATTTCACTGCTCTAATTTAAATTTAAAGAAAAATTTTCCATTTTAAAAAAATTCTTTATTATCCAGGATTAGCTCATTTTCAAGGCACTTGTTGGAATGAATTTCTTACCATGGTTTTAAAGGACAAAAAGTTATTCACTTATTTGTAATAAAACTTTCCTTACATTTGAAGTATCTCGAGGAAAATTTAAAATACTCATAAAATCACAAATATAGACAGTAAAAGTTAATACATATGTTTAGTTATATTAACGACCCGTTGTAAAGCAGCACTGGGGCTATTTTGGAACGTAACTCGTAATTTTGAACCGTGGTCAGATGGCGAGGGCGACACCTGAGCTGGCACCCACTCCTCCCTATACCAGAAGGAGAACGTTTGGACCTGACGCATTTAACGTGCAACATGCCCCCTTACACGACGGTTCTTCAATGGAATCGGGTTCCGAACCTGAAACCCTACAGCTCACGAGCCCAGACTATAACCAGGCCACCGCGGTCCTAGTACATACGAAATCAGCCATTCCAAATAATATATTATAAATGTCATGTGAGAAATTAAAAATACACGCAAATTAGTACTTGACGGAATTCCAAAACAATCTTTCAAACATCTGCCGTTTTATTTCTAATCAAATCTTTATTTTAATTAATGCAAACACATATTTCGCCAAAAAACTTTTAAATCTTGTTGGTTCTCAAAAGATTTCGACCTTAATTCAAATATTTTCTAAAAACCATACCTAATTTGGGCAGATGTGTAAACGCCTAACTCAGGTTGTTCCCAGATGCTTAGGTATTCTTTCTTGACAGCGCAACGAAACACAACCAACAAAGAAAAAATTATCTTAGGAAATAAAGTAATTGATAAGCAAAAGTTTATAGCAAAGTTTAAAGTTAATACATATTGGACCATCCGTTGAAAGCTATTTACTACAAACTTCATATGTGAGACAGTAAAAGTCAGTTTAATACTCAATAGAATCCCAAAACAAAATCCTTCATTTGAAATTCAAAATTGTGTAAATTTTCAAAAATTGCGTGGAAAATGAAGACAGTCATTTTAACAGTTTTAACAGTACACTTAAATCTTCATGTTAAAAGTGATTAATCAAATTGAAGTAAATAAAAACTTTAAAAAAAATCACTTACAGATAGAATAATGTATCATTAAAAAAAAATCTTATTTAAATATCTCTCTTTAACATACTTGCCTATTATCAATTATTTGTTAAACAAATCTTGGCTTCAAATATGTTGTTTACACAATTTGTCATAACTACTACCTCAAATATTTCTTTCAACTAAATTTCATTTGTAATATTTTCAGTATTATTTCGAACAATTTAATCATGTAATTTTTCAGAGGAAACAAATAAAATAAATATTTGTAAATCGCGATTTTTTAAAATTATAATACAATTAGAAAAGGAAAGAACACTTTTCAAAGTTATTCATATTTTTGCATAATTTATAATTAGCTTAGATATTTATAACAGCTTTTCTTCAAAGCATTACATCTTTTTCAATAAGTTTGAATATTATTTTACATCATTTTGAACAAACAGTATTTTTAATTGAAAAGTAATTTTGATTGCATATAATTATTTTAATTTTTCCAACTTTCCAATAAGTAATCCAATTTCAGAGGAATGCAAATTTAATAAGAAAATCATAATTTATTTTGATCTTAAGTTTTAAGTACTTCATCAGAATGCTTTAAAAAAAAAAAAAAAGCTTATGATTTCAAGACTCTAAATAAATAAATATTGAAGGAAATGATGACTCCTGAAGATTTTAATTTGGTTAAAATTGTTTGCATTTTAAAATGCAGCAGCATTAGCATGCTCCAAAAAGAATGTATCTGCCTTTTAATAGTTTTAATTCAGGAATTATTTACTTTTAAGTTAGTTTCTTAAAAACTGTTTTAATTTTTGGTTCGTAGTTTTAAAAAAGATTAGGGATCTGATCCTTCAAGCAGAAGTGGAGAGAAAAAGAAAAAAAAAGCATTTATTATACTGGTTAAGTGATTTTTTTTAATCATTTGTGTAATTGAATATCAAACTATCACTCTCATTTTTAAAACTGGCAGTATATAACAGCTATTTATGAGATAGTTCAGTCAAAGTAATATTGTTAAAAATGAAAAAGTAATATCCTTAAAAATAAAGTCACTTTTTCTTTTACGCAATGAATTTTTGGTTAATTTTAATAAAACGCTTTTAAATACTTAACTATACTATAACAAAGAAGGAAGCAGAATATATTTTAAAACATTAATATAAAAATATGAAATGAATAAATGCAATTTGAAAATTCAGGATTGTCACTATAAATAGTCTCAATTATATAACAAAAAATCATCTCAATTAGCTAATATTAAAAAGAAAGTTCATAAATAAGCTCTCTTTTAAAAGAATTATTTCTAATGCCAAAAAGAGGCATTTTGATAAAAACTAAATAAATTTCATGAGAAAATAAACATCCAACTAGTTTTATAGAACATCAATAATAATTTAATAAATCATTAAAATAAGAATTGGAATTTATCTTTTATATTTTTACATGAAATTAAAATATACAGTAAATTTTTTAAAGCCCTTTAATGATTAATAATATATCAATTTATTTTTTTAAAAATATTTTGTAATCAGGAGTTTCTTAAAATCTATTTTATAACAAATATTAGAATAAAAAAGTATTATCTTTAATTCTTCCAAACAAAAAAAAAGGCAAGCTTATTAAAGCATATAACTTGCTATTTCTTGGAACTATTACATTAGACTTATCCTTACATGAAATGAAACATATTTAACATTAAAAAAATAACATGGAATAAAACATATTTAATTGTTTGGAAAAAATTTAAATACTTTCAGTCAAACAAAATGAGGGACATTCGTATATATATCTTCATTACTTACTTAAACTTTTTTGTTGAACTTATAACAAAGGCATAAATAAATTAAATTATTGCAGATTTCTTCCATTGGAAAATTTTTATTAAGAAATACATTGCTCTGTGAACATTTTCTTAAAATTTTCTAAGAATATTTTGCAAGCATTGAGTAATAAATCCAAAAAGAATACAAACTTCATAAAAAGAAAACAAAAAGCTAATTTAAACTATAAATTTTTTTTTAATGGCTGATATGCAAGGGGGGAAAATGCCTGGTTTTGTTTTTATCAACTATATTTATCCACATTATAAGCAATGTTATAGTCAAGTTCATGAAATTGCTGTATAAGGAAAACATTATTATAAGGGTGAGAATTCTGCAGTTAATTTTACTATCTTAAAAATGATTTCAAAATTCCTCACAATAGATTAAGATTGCTAAAAAAAAGTAACATGCTTTTGCAATAGTACAACATATACTTAAAAAAATACAATAATGTGCTTTTGTAGTATTACAAATAAAGAGAGAAAATTTCATAATCTATGAAAAGCAAATATAACTAACAGAACACATTTTAAAAGAATTTCATAACACTGAAACATATGATAGCCCCTTCCTCCCTATAAAAAATCATAATCATGCATCTCATATGGAGTAATAAAATGTTAAACATAATGAAAATGTCACTTTGATGTGGAAATATTCCAGAACTTGCAGATATTTTTCACTCCTTTTTATGTATTAGGAGTAGCAGGGATCTAAATAGTACAATGCAAAACTAAATTTTTAGAAAATCAGCTCTTAAAAAGAAAGTGTTAAATAATAATCATCAATATCTGTTGAAAAATAAATTATTAAAGAAGACATGCAATTATTTGACTAAAAATGTGTGTCATGTCCAAACTATGCTTTCCTTTTGAAAGTACTTAAAAATAATTTGTAGGTTTTATTAAGAACGACAAACTGTAGTCACTTGCATAAAAAAAGAGAAAGAACATATGTCAATGTGTGGAAATGGATGAAACATAAGGCCTCTGTTAAAATATATTAGAATTTTAAAAATCCTCAAACTTAAGAATTTTTTCCCATAATATATTCAAATACATTTCAGAAGTTACTTCAGAAAAGTGGAAGCTACATCAAAATTGGACTAAAATGATTTCAGTTATGAAATTATTATAAATTATATCCATTTTAATTTTTTTTGATAGATTACTTTTATTTTTAAAAAGTTAAGATTGTGTGAAGAATTTACTTTTGTTTTCGTCTAATAAATTTAAAATAATGCTGGAATTAAAATTATTTGATGCGTTTTATTTATATGCAAAAATGAAAATTGATTGAAAAATCTTAATGGGTTAAAAAAAAAGCAATCAATATAACAATTTAATATGTAAAACTCTCATAAATATGCTCAATATGTGGCAGCGAATAATAATGTGGTTAAATGAAATCATGGTAAAACATCAAATAAACAGTTTTTTTTAAAAAAACACAAAATGTTGTTTAATATTTTTAAAATCTGTGAAATAGTATTTGGAAATAAAAAATGCAAACATGCCAAAAACAAAAGTCCAAGCAACAAAGAATCGCATTAATTAAACTTTTAATACTTACAAACCGATATTAAAAAGTCCAAATGTATTTTAATAATCAAACACAAGTAATAAGGATTTTTCACAAAATCTTAAAAGTTTGATATTGCACAATTCGGATGGTTACTTATTTAGCCACATTAAAGTTCATAATCTGTATTCTGAAAATGACATTCAAAATTTTCCTGTTAAAATAAGAGTAAAAAAAAAACCTTCTAATATTCTAAGAAGATTCTTCTCAAATAATGTTTTGCTTAAAATTCGATAAGATAATTTTTGGCAAAATTCAGTTGAATAATTACTCCAGTTTGATAGGCCAATTCAAAATGATAAAAATTCGTTAAACTATATAAAGAACTCATAGTTTTGTCCAAATGAAATAAAAACAAAGTAAATATTTTTTTTCTCCATTAGATTATTATTAGTAGAAATATTATGCTATAATACAAAATAAATATTTCACAAATCAAAGCTGTTTTTTTTAACTAAGCAATTTAGAAATGCATATACTAAAAGTTATTAAAAATATAAACTAACAAATCAAATATGTCAACCTTGCTTAGTGACATAACACAGGTTAGGAATAAAGAAAGTTGAACTGTATCAAATATAAACAAGAAGCGAAATAACTGTGATTAACTGAATAATAAAATAAACAAATTTGTATAAATATTTGAGGTATTAAAATATTCTAAAACTGTTACATAAAAAGAAAATTAATGAATCTGAAGAATGAGAAAATTCAATTCTGAAAAGCACTGAAATCTGGGTTTCAAGGAAAGGTGACATATCTCCAACTATCTTTTAGGTGATTTAGAAAAGGGAAGAAAAGAAATAAAAAGTATAAAACTTTTATAGGACAATTACATAGTAAAAAAAAATTTAAAAAAATTTGTCTTAAAGTTTTTTTTTTTTCTAACAACAAATGTTTAGTTTCATTATCTTGCATAAGTTAAATCAAATTAAGCTTAATAATTACTATATTCCTTTTACAGTATCTGGTAAAAATTATAAAATACAAACCGAAATTGTGAAATTACAGAATATAAACAATTAAGACTTATAGAAATAAACATCTTAGTACACATATATAGGAAATGTATAAGTAGTACAACATTAAGTGCATATTTTCAGAGGATGATAAAATATGCTTATTACATTCACTATTAAAGCAGTATTTCAATTACACCTTGGGCTCATGTATGTTTTAATTCTACATTGTTCACTAAAATTCAAGCAATATTACTCGCCATTTCAGAGTACTTTCATTAAAATATAAGCACTTCTTCCAGAATATTTTGCAGTATTAATTGTTAGTTTTGATAGACAATAATAACCAAAAATACCAGATTAATATGTTTAAAAATTTCAAAGCTTTCATCTCCAGAGCAAAGAACTGAGAAATTGTGAGTTTAAAGTTTTGAAACAGAAACTGGCTTCATTTATTTTAAAGTTGCATTTCAAACAGAATATTTTGAGAAGTAAGGGGAGGATGATTTTTCTTCATTTAACTTTTTTTATATCGTATCACATAATGAAATATTTTTGTAAGAAAACATTTGATGTATAAACCACATAGAAAATTTCTCATTTAACTTGCATCTATCTAGGGTTATTATATTAATGCACACAAGGAGAGACAAAATATTAATTGTTTAATAAAAAAGGGTCAAACATTTTAGAGAGAGATCATTTTATTAGAGAGAGATTATTTTATATATAAACGGTGTTTCTTTCATGCAGTTCGCTGCACTTTTACAATATTACACCTACATCCATACAAAAAAGTAATCTTCTCATTTAAATATAAAAAGAAAATTTATAGATTTACAATTGGTGTGCAAATATCACATAATAAATTTTACAAATTCAGTCTTCCAGATTTTGATTTACATTCATCTTCATGGAGAGATCGGAAAAAAAAAAATCAAAAATATACTTTTCGTATTCAAAAAGTAACAAATGTGGATATTTGTCAAAATTTTGAAATTTAATCTTATTTTTTATGATTATAGTTTTTTTATGCACTTTGCTAAAACTTGCTAGTTTTGTAAAGAAAGCAAAAATATGCACATAAACAAAAGATAATGAAAAAGAGTTTGTTTTGTTTCAAAATAAGAATTCCTAAGGGATACCTTGCAATAACCAGTATTGAAATTACTGCAGACCAGATATAAAAATTACATCATCATCTTAAAATACCACATTGGAATAAAATCAATTTTAGAAAATAAAACTCGGTATCCATCACTGATTGCATGAGTGTATTCAATTAAATATACAGAAAATTAACAAATAGGCAAAAGTAATAACTATGACTAATCTTCAAAGTTAAATTGTTTCTTGCAATAACTTTTAAAAGCATTTAGACAAATAATAAAAATTGAGCATTTTGGTAGCTTAAAATAATACTATCATACAATTTGCAGGATTTTTTTAAAATCTGAATCTTTTTTTATCCGGTAGCATAGTATTCGCATACCAAATGCAAGAAAGATTAATGAAACAAGATAAGGATAATACTTTATGTAACACTTCTAGCAGTTATAATAAGCATGAAAGGAGAATTTAAATTCACAGCTAAAAAAAATCTCAAAAGTACCTAAGCCCTATCAAAAGTGAACAAAACAGCCATTTCATTAAAGTATTTATGTAGCTTCTTAACAAAGGCTTTAACAGAACAACATTCTAACTCTTCAGTAACAGAATCTTCATACAAAATTCAGATCTTTCTCCTAGCATTAAACACAGTGAGAATCATTTTATATAGAGAATATGAATTTTACTGTATACAGAATTATCAGTTTCACACTACACTGAAGAAGAAAAAAAGCTCTTCAGTTTACTTTAAACATTTATTTGAATTCAGATTGAGGTAATTCATGCAAATGACTTTCTTGTTTACAAGTTTTGGATTTAAAAACATCTTCAAACTACTGAAATTAATTTTTATTATGCAAGAACATTTGTTTTTGCTTGAGTTTTTTTAAATGATTTGAAAGTAAATTAATGAAACCTCCAAATACATAAGCAACAAACTATCCTTATTTTTTTAAAAATCAGTTTTCACAGTATAGCTTTTTAAATATCTATTGCCAGCTAATGTAGTTTTATTTTGGAGTCATCTTTCACCGTACAGTTTTTTCATCATCTATCGTTTGCTAATGCAGTTTTGTTTTGGAGTCGGTTTTCACTGTACAGCTTTCAAATTATCGATCGTCCACTGTTGCAGTTTTTTTTCCCCGGCTTGGAAATCACAGTTTTGTTGCCAAACTCGCACTACTTTATTTTTTAAATAAGCCAAACAAGTCAAAATATTGTTTGCTTAAGCAATAAAGATAGTTGGTTCAGGGATAATTTAAACTAATTAAAATAAGGTTATTAAAAAATGATGCAAATAAGGTTGTCACATTTGGTGATTTATCGCCAAGTAAAGTTGCAACTTGATTTCCAAATTATGCATTCTCTGAATTCTTACAAAATGTCTTCATTATTTTTAAACATTAACTGCCCAAAGTAAAGTTTATGGTACGGCGCCAAATTTGGTTTAATAGCGCCATTTTTGATCAATCGAAGATGGAAGACAATTGGCGAATTTTGTAAAATTTGGCGAGGGTCCGTACTATAAACTTTACTTTTACCCATTAACTAGTTTGAAACAATCTTGAGATTATCAGATTACACATGCATCAATATTTAGAAAAACAATGGCGTTTCCCCCTCCCCATCTCCTTCTCTCGGTCCAAAGCTCCAAAACTTTTTTGTCAGCTAGAGAAATTGAAAATGAAAGTTTTTAAAAAATAATCACAACACACATTTAAATATACAGAGAGGGAGAGTAGGACAGAGAAGACTAGTGAATTTTTCAAACTGGTTAGTTAATTTAATTAAGACAAATAATAACTTTTAAAATATAAACATTCTAACATAACTAAATTTGCAATAGTAGATTACATTTTTTTCCCATTGCATTAAGATGATTTGAAACAAGCTGAATCTCAAGGAATATCCATCTCTTCTCACACAGAGACAGAAAGTTTTTAACAAAAAGATGTCCTGAAAGAGCTCTTTTGGACAAAAGTACAATAAAAGCTAAATGGTGGCCAAGCTTCATTATCAGAATAGTCCAATTTATATCAATATTTCTCAATACATTCAGATTTTATTTATTTACTGAAATTATACTATGAATGACCTCTCTGGAAGAATAATACATTAAAAATATTTGAAAAGTTCTTCCAATTTTCAGGCAATTCAGAAACATGGAAAAAAAAGAAAAATGTTGCCATTATAACATCATTAATCTAAACAAATAAAAAAAACACTCCAATAAAATGGCTATGCTTCTGAATATTAATACCAGTTTTTAATCAAGAATATTATGAATTTAATTCTAAATTCATAATATTGAAAACTGAACTGAAAATATGAAAAATAACTTATGTAAGAGACAATCATAAAATATGAAGCTATTACTAACAGTCTTTATTTTAAAAACAAAATAATTCTATATTATATATATATATATATATAGTTTAACAATGGATAAAAATGTTATATAAGCTAGTATAAATATTTTTTTAAAAATCTGAATTTAATATTGTCGATAACTACTGATAAATGTTTAACCTAAGTCTTTAAAATGAATTTAAAGTAAATGCCTGTTTTCACAAACTTTGTCCAGTGCTCAAACTGAAATATTTAAGATGTATCAAAGTCTCATGCAAAAAATCTTTCCACAGGCAATATGCAAATTAATTCTGATGTCTCCTATAACTGATCATGGTAAATTTTCGAAACGAGACGTACATAAATATCACGAAAATACTATAGCATATTGTAGCATCTAGATGATCACCTTAAAAATGGAAGTCCATAAAGCTATTCATTAAAGGAATAATTTAATTATGAAATGATCAGTTTTCATGATAAAATTTTATAAAATCGCCATAAAATCCACAATATAATAAAGGGGTAATGAACGCTTTATAGGACAGCAGTCGATCTACAAAACCAATTCACTGGTATCAAAAGAAAAAAAAAGCATGCATAAGGTTAAATGTATTATACTAATAAAAGCATTTAATATATAAGAATTTCAATATAATTCATTAACAAGTGAATTTAAATCAGAGACTGATCGCAACTTTAAAATGATGATATTAAAAATGCTGGTTAGAATGGAAGCATAGCTCACAAAATGTCTTTTATGAGTCTCTGCCAGAGAAAAAAAAAGCCCATCGAATTTCCAAACGTGTGTATACATAATCCTTAATAATGAGGTATGAACCGTTTAATACCTATGGAACATATGCTAGTGTTAAAAACAGGACTGGGAACAACCGACTAACAGTGGAGACAAAGTCAAACCGATACGGGGAACAATGAGCTTAAATGATGCAGCGCACAGAACTGTCAAACGCAGTGTGATAGTGTGGAGTTGTGCTAGTGCTGATGGTCCTTAACTTATAGTATACTGTTTATTGGATTCTGAAATGGGCACTTGGTGGTAGGCACTCTTGAGGTCAATGGTGCTAAATACTTTATATTGAGATACCTTCTGAATCAATTCATCCATTCATGGGAGTGAATAGACATCTAGCATTGTAAATCTGTTAATAGTTAGTGAATAATCAACAACCATTCTAGGTTTGTGATTTTCTCTCTTAAAAACCTACGCACGCTATGGTGAGTTACTAGCCTCAATCGCTGCTTCTTGAGCAATTTCTCCACTTCATCAGCAATGAATATTTTATCTGCATCTGTATACCATCTTGATTTAGTTATTACGGGTTTGAAATTTGGTGTAAAATTTACCAATAAAAATGCATGTGGAACTAGGGCAGTAGCCAATGAGCAGATTTTAAGGGGCGATCTGTCATGGCGGAATTTAATATCTATTGAAGAATGTCTGTTTTGAAGATCATGCCCGATCAGAAAGTCAGCGTACAGATTTTTCATTAGCACTTCAATATTAAAATATCTATGAGCCTGAATCTTTAAAGTAAGTAAACTACATCCAGTAATATCCAGTAAGTCAAGGATGAGTTAGCCATGGTTATTTTACCAAAGTATGGTTTCAATTGCCGGCGTCCTGGCACAGGGGTAGCGTGTCTTCCCCGTGATCTGGGCGTCCCGGGTTCGAGTCCCGGTTCGGGCATGGTTGTTACTCTGTGTTCTGTCTGTGAGGCGTGTGAATGTGCCCCTCTGTAAAAAGGGGTTGTGCAAGCGAATAAGTGTGTAATCTTCATTTGAGCTACAAGTCAGACTTCTGCCCTCTGGGTGCTCAGGGGTCTTTACCCTCAGAAGCTACTACTACCCCTTTCCATGGAAACATGGACACAACAAATAAGTGGTTTCAATTTTGCATTTTTTCATATGACATTCATTCAGGAAAGTAAGAGAACTACCGGTATCAATAACTGCATTTAATTTTACTCTATTTACTAACACTTTAGTTATAGATTTCTGGAGACAGTGAGGTGTTGTTATAATAGAAGCCAAAAGCAATGTAGAGGCTGTGGCATTTGTGGTTGGACGTGTGGGTCTTGATTTACACACTCGTTGGTAATGTCCTTTCTTGCCACACTTTCTGCAGATAACTTCCTTGGTTGTACAAGAGTTCCTTGGATGGCGTTCGTTTCCACAAAATAAAGCCTTTTTCGGTGCTTGTTAAAATACCGAAGTCCGTTGGGTTTCTTCTAAATTATCCTCTGCGTGATCGATGGTAGCAACTGGAGCTAGATTGAACATATTTGAATAAGATGCGGAATGTAGCTCAGCTAGTTCAAGTGATCTATCTTGATCGTAGGCTTTTTCTAATGTAATGGTGGCATTTTCCAAGAGTCTTTCTCGTATACGCGAACTCTTAATTCCTCAGATGAAATCATTCCTTAAATACTCATCTTTATTTTGATCGACAATTACCGCTTTAAATTCACAATCTTTGCTCACCTGTTCCAATATCTGGAAATATTCGTCGATAGATTCTCCCGTTTGTTGAGCTCAAGATGCTAGGCAATGTCTGGAGAAAATTTCATTTCGCTTGGCGATATATAGCGAATCGAGTAATTCAATAGCGTCAAAGTATTTTTCTGAGTCACTAATATACCAAAAAACATTACAGGAGACATAGTTACACAGTAATTGAAGTCTGTTATCACCCGTAACATGGTTTACCAGTACGAGGAAATTAGCGAATGTTCTTTTCTAGTGTTTCCACCTCGTTTCAGCTCTCACACATGTAGGATCGGTATCGAACCTTTAGGGTTTCAAAAGTTGCTCCATCTTGGTGAATTAAGTAATGTGACAGTGCAATAAATAAATAAAACCTCGAAGGCACTTTTTCTTATCCGGATGATGCAACTGTTTGTGGTCGTGATCAATCTGAACATGACCAAAATTCGAAGAGATTTTTGGACGTAGTGAAAAATATAGCTTGATGATAAATCAAGATAAATGTAATTTCTCAATCTCAACAAAGCGTGTAAAAATATTAGGATATCTCATTGAAAATAAGATTATTAAACCCGATCCCGATAGGCTAGCACCACTGATGAATTTACCTATACCAAATAATATAGCAACCTTTCAAAAGACTTTAGGTATGTTCACTCACTATTGCCGTTGGATTCCCAGATTTTCAGAGAAAATTCGACCCCTTAAGAAAGGAGCATTCCCTCTTTCTTAAGAGGCTAATAAATATCCAATTCTCTCAGAAAAGACGTAGCAGAGGCTTCATTCTCCACAACTGAGGACAATATACCTTTTAGAGTTGAAACTAATGCTTCAGAGTTCGCCATTGGGGCAATTCTCAGTCAAGCAGAACTCCCATAGCCTTCTTATCAAGAACACTTCATGCAGCTGAACAAATGCATTCATCAATGGAGAAAGAGGCTTATGCAATTGTGGAGTCTTTGAGAAAACGGAGACACTACCTGATCGGAAGACATTTTAAAGCCCTCACTGATCAGAGATCAGTCAGTTTCATGTTTGACTTGCTTCATTCCAGTAAAATAAAAAAAAAATGAAAAAATTATGAGATGGCAGCTCGAACTGGCTAGCTTTAAATTTTATATAATTTACCATCCAGGAAAACGTAACACAACTGCAGACACAATGTCAAGAATTACAGCAGCCGGAATTCAGAGACCGGAACAAATCTTAAAAAATTGCACGATGCTTTATGTCACCCTGGCATAACTTGGATTTACCACTGGATCAGAACTAAAAATTTTCTCTTCACATTAGATGACATCAAGTGGGTAACTAATTCTTGCTCTTGTTGCAATGAATTAAAGCCGCATTTTCACAAGAATGAAGGACATCTAGTAAAAGTTACTTCACCCTTTGAGAGGTTAAACATAGACTTCAAGGGACCTCTTCCTACCTCATTCAAGAATCGTTTCCTCTTGACAATAGTTGATGAATTCTCAAGATTCCTATTTGCATTCCCTTGTACACATATTTATGCTTTTACTGTTATAAAAATATTGACGAATGTGTTCTCCCTCTTCGGGACACCGGCATACCTTCATTCAGATAGAGGAGCTTTGTTCATGTCACATGAACTAAAAACATTTCTCAACTCTGTGGGCGTTCTAGAAGAAATGGACAAGTCGAGAGATACAATGGTATTGTATGAAAGACGGTACTTCTGGCCTTGAAATCAAAAGGTATGGAGACAGAACGATGTTAAGAAGTCCTTCAACCAGCACTTCACTCTATCTGCTGTACAAAGCTACAAATGCTACTCCTCATGAACGCATGTTCAGTCATCCCAGGAGATCTTTTAATGGCCGTTCCTTGCCTACATGGTTGACCCAAATTTTTCGGGTTCTAATGAAAAATCACATGCGGCATACCAAGTATGAGCCTATCGTGCAGAAAGTGGAACTAATTGAAGCTAATCCAGATTATGCACATGTAAAGCTGCCTGATGGACGGGAATCAAGTGCTTCTGTTAGACATTTGGCACCAAAAGGTGATTTCACAGTAAGGCATCCCGGGCCACACCTACACCCACCACGAGCTGAATCTGGATAACAGTCACCAAAACATGCGCCGTGTCCTCCAAAGCATGTTAGATTTATTGAAGACATAAACTAATATACAGCGATACTGGAATTAAACAACCTGGCCTTTCCTACTGACGATTCTGGACAATCATCTACTGCGAACACTTCTTATTCCGGTCTAAAGAGACGACCACTTGCATATCTTCGTGATTGCGTTACTTATTAAATTGACTTTCGATTGGGGAATATATATATATACTGAAGTGACAAAAGTCATGGGATGACTGTTAATATCGTGTCGGTCCTCCTTTTGCCCGGCGAAGTGCAACAACTCGACGTGTCATGGAGTCCATAAGTCGTTGGACGTCCTCTGCAGGAATATTGAGCCATGCTGTCTGTATAGACGTCCATAATTGTAAAAGTGTGGATGGTGCAGGAGTTTGAACACGAACGGGCCTTTCGATGTTGTCCCATAAATGCTCGATGGGATTCATATCGGGTGATCTAGGTGCCAGATCATGCGCTGGAATTGTCCGGAATGTTCTTCAAACCAATCGCGAACAGTTCTGGCCCGGTGACATGACGCATTGTCATCCATAAAAATCCCATCGTTGTGTGGGTACGTGAAGTCCATGAATGGCTTCAAGTTATCTGCAAGCATCTGAACATAACCATTTCCAGTCAATGATCGGTGTAGTTGCACCAGAGGACCGAGTACATGTCATGTAAAAACAGCCCAAACCATTATGCAGCCACCACCAGCTTGAACAGTGCCTTGCTGACAGTTTGGGTCCATGGCTTCGTGGGGTCTGCGCCACACTCAAACTCTACTATCCGCTCGTAACAACTGAAATCGTGACTCATCTGACCACGCTACGGTTTTCCACTGGTCTAGGGACCAGTCGATATGCTCACTAGCCCAGGAGAGTCGCTGCAGGCGATGTCGTGCTGTCAGTAAAGGCACTCGAGTCGGTCTCCTGCTGTCATAGCCCAAGAAAGACAAATTTCGCCACACAGTCCTATCGGACACGTCCCTCGTACGTCCCACATTGATTCCTGCAGTTATTTGACGAAGTGTTGTGTGTCTATTAACATTGACCATTCTACACAGACGTCGGCGGTCTCGGTCGTTAAGTGCAGGTGGTCGCCCACTGTGCTGTCCATGATGGGATGTGATGCCTGAAATTTCATACTCTCGGCACACTCTTGATACTGTAGATCTCGGAATGTTGAATTCACTAACGATATTCGCAATGGAATGACCCATGCGTCTAGCTCCAACTAACATTCCACGTTCAAAGTCTGTTAATTCTCGTCGTGCCGCCATAAATCACGAAAAACCTGTTCACATGAATAACTTGAACACAAATGAAAGCTCTGGAAAATGAACTGCGCATTTATACTTTTTCGCTGTGATACTACTGCCATCTGTATATTTGCATATTGCTATCCCATGACTTTTGTCACTTCAGTGTATATATTGTTTTAGAATCTTTTTTATGGCAACACATATTTGTGTGACGACTTTTGACATCATTGTGTATTGTTTAAATAAATCGGTTGCTAACGTTGCATTCTAGTTTATTAAAGCCTAGTTTTGGTTTTCAGGATGTTAGTCTTTTATTACAACAAAAAATGTTAATAAAAAATCTAAAAATGGATTTTTTTTAATAATGTGGCTTAAGGTTACTTTAGAAATATTAAATTTGATGTTTTTATTACAGAATCTTCCAATCTTTATTTAAAATAAGAACTTCGTTTCATATAAAGTTTGCCATACTAATTCGTTATCGCTATTTTTTGGCGACTTTCAATCCTTGTTAAACAGTGCAAATACTTATCGAAACTATTAAACTTACAATCGCTTAAACCAGAATTTAGTCATGTATTACACCACGTGTGTGACATCTCCGTTTGACTTCGAAGGGCATATCTTAGATACAGTGGATGATCGCAAGGAGGTTATTGCCAAGCAGTAAAAAAGCGAGAGATATCAACCGGCGACTCCTTTCTTTTCTGTGAATGGTTCGTTTATTTGTTGGATGTGGAGCGGTTCTTGTGCATCTTGTGTACTTTTGCTTTAATTTTTAATCATGATATTATCCATTTAATCATGATATTATTCAAGAAGAATATTAATAAAAGTTAAGCATTATTTAATTTTTATTATTAAATTCGACGTCTACAAAGAACGTCAACAGAAGATCATTTCAGAGTCACTAGAAGTTAAGTTTATCTCAAGTCACCAATATTGGACAACGGTCAAAAAGTCAGCAATATCATCAATCAGCGACTTCACAGTTCCAAACATTTTCTTTCACACCACACACGGTTTCGAATGATTTTAACAATATTTTAACGAAAAACTGGTGCATGTACTTTTCAACCCATTCATATTTCCCCCTTTTCCTTTATAACTTCAATTAAGGGGATGATGGAACGGCTTAACTGACCCTGAAAACCTGTTTCTGACTTTTCCTGTCCTCCTGCAGGGCTCACCCCTTCTTTCGCAGGTGTCGGGTCTGAACTTTCGGTTGTGTGTCGCATTTGCCCTCACTAATTAACTCCTGTTATATGTGCTCAAGCATTAAAAGGGTTGCCGTATTATTTATCTTTGGATATAAGATCTGGTGCATTGACAACGAAAGATACAAGATAATCAATCAATGGCAGTGAGAGAATGACACGCCATGTCTCTAAAAGAATGGAGTTACGATAGAAAAATACTGATGGTCCTAAGGGTTGCTTTTTTTAACAAGGGAATAATACTATTAGAAGAGTATTGAAAATAATAAATAAAATGATTGGGATTTGCTTCTAAAAGTTAAAAAAAAAGGAATACATCCAAGTTAGTCATATCGAACACATTTATAAAAATTATAGTTTTTATATGCGTAACACTAATTTAGTCTAATAAACTGAGGTATAATTTTCAAATTTAATCTTTATATGTTGAAATTTCAATATTTATAGCTTGGTTAATTTATTTAACAGAATGAAACAAAAAATATATAGATTTCTTTCTTCCCTTTCTATCCCTTTAATGAATTGAAAGTGTCAATTTACTATCTATCATTTAAATTGTATTAACAATTTTAACAAAATTGCCAATTTTACAGTTATAAATGTTTTTTTTTAAATACAGAGAATTAAATGGGTTGTTGTGGCTTATTCCACCTGGTCTACAGTAACATCAAGCCTGGTCCATGAGCTCGAACGCCTTAAAACAATTAAGTACTGCCTCAGGACTCGAGAATAGCTGGCCTTTATTGAAAACGATGCAATAAAAAATGTTGGCTGGAGTAGCTTGAGTCTCATAACATTTTGGATACAGGGAATAAACTTTGTGACCCGTTACATGGCGTCGTACACGAGTGTGTCCACTTCGAAATCTAGTGTGAGTTGTCTGATCGACGGACAATTAAATAAAACATTCGATCGATTATAGCTAATGAAAAATTAATAAATTAAGCAATAGTTTGTAAAATAACAGTTGGCATCATTCCTTAAATATTGTGAGATCAAAATTATATAAACTAAGAACTCAAATGGAGGTTAGCCTCATAACTTTTCAATTTTTTTTCGTTTGAATTGCCACAAATGGTACAAAAGATTTTGAAAATATACATGCCTTTTAATTATAAAAAATATTCTGGCGTTTAAATTTATTAAGATAAATAATTAAGTATTTATTAAGATACAAAAATAAAACGAGGTCCATTAAGTTTTAATTTAAAATATTTTCTTTCTTGATTAACCAAAAACAAAAGCTGCGATTATGTTATCAAAGCATACATATACCGGGTGATCCAAAAGTCAGAACGAACTTTAAAAATGAATAATTCGAAAAGGAATAAAGATAAAGAGATGCGGTTTGCACTAAATGGATGGAAAAGAAGCTGGGTTTTGTGTGGCAACTAAACATGGTTGTTTTGGTGACCAACAAATGGCGGTATAGTTTTTTAAATTCACCAAAAGATGATTTACAAATGAAAAAAATGTTGACAATTTTCAAGTCAGCTTAATTAAAATTAGTTAGTTAAATGTTCAATGTGCTGCCCATCCTTCAGAATTACAGCTGTGAGACGAGTCACCATATCGTTCACAACATTTAGTAGCATTTCTTGCTTTATGGCAGACACATTTTGGCGGATGGCATCTTTCAGTGCTGCTAGTGATGCCAGTTGGTTACGGTACACTTTCGATTTCAAGAATCCCCACAGTCAAAAGTCACAGGGTGCCAGATCGGGAGATCTTGCAGGACATGCGTGAGGAGAGCCCCGACTGATAATGCGATCCTCCCCAAATGTCGAGCGTAACAGGAGTTTCACAGGCAGAGCAAACGAGATAGTGCTTCATCTTGCATAAAGGTGACTGTTTGGAGTACCTGTCACGCTTGCAGTTAAGGAATAATGTTGTTCTGTAACAGTGCTGCATATAGCTGACCAGTGACAGAAACTGTTTTGAAACCCGTCTGTGTAACTTCCTTGAAAAAATGGACCAATTATGAAACAAGTAGTGAAACCACGCCAGACTCTCACTTTAAGTTTTTGCAAGGGTTCCTCAACAAATGCATGTGGATTTTCGGTGGTTCACACTCGATAATTGTGGGTGTTAACAGCGCCAGAGAATGTGAAATGCTCTTTATTTGTCTAAATCACAGTGTGAGGCCAGTCGTGCTACTCTTCCATCTTATTGAATTTCATAATCGCAAAATCTTGGTGAGAGTCGAAGTCACGAGGCTTCAATTCTTGATTATGTTGCAACTTGTAGGGATACCGTTTCAGAGTTATACGTAGTGCTCTCCATGCCCTTTTGTACGACACCCCTGTTTGCCTCGAAACTTCTCGAGCTCTGCATTCTCCACGCGCAGAAACTGCCGATATGGATTGCACCGTCTGCTCCACTGTCGTGGCAAGAAGTGGACGTACCTCAACAGCAGCGGCTGTTGAGGGACGTTCGCTTCTTGAACGTGATGCCAAAGAACCTATAGCTTCAAATTTTTTCATCATTTTGTTCATTGCAGAAGACGTTATTGGTCCATTGCTATCTCACATATCCTTTATGTAGCGATATGCTCGCAATGCCGCAGTGGCACTTTCCAAATTCTTATAATACAGCTTAACTAAGAAGGCTCTCTCAACTACGGACAGCATTTCAATGCATATAAGCTTCGACTACCATTGTCTGCTGCAGTTGCTCCTTTTTATATCGTTTGTGGCTTTACATAATCCTACATCAGAAATCCGACAGCGCCATCTATTTGTCGCCAACAGAACTATTTTTGTTTCGTTACCATACAAAACCTGACTTCTTTTCCATCTGTTTCGAACAAATCGCAAGATTTTATCTTTATTCGTTTTCGAATTATTCATTTTTAAAGGTCGTACTGACTTTTGGATTACCTTTTACTATGAAACGTATCGTTTCTTATGTCCATGATGCTCTCTGTTCATCTTTCTTCAAACGTAGTTTTTTCCAATAAGATCCTAAAAATTATTCAGTTGCCATAATTGCATTTTAATATTGAACCATGTCATTTTTGCATATCTAATTGAATATATTTTTATATTTTTTTTTTCAGAAATAAATACTGAAAACATGCCGATGAATGCATTTTATTACATTGAACCTATTCAAACAAATTGCATTAAATTCAGCTTTTCTGAAAAATAATAAGCACTCTTGTTAAAAAAAAAAGGCAGTACTCATAATAATAATATTAACATTAAGAGAGGTTTTATTCTTAAAAAACATTATTTTTAATAAAAAAATATTAAAAATCACTAAAATTCGTTTGTCTCTGATGTACATTGAGGGATTTTATTCTTATACATAACACATTCTAATTAAAATTACATTTTTTCCTGTTTCGTTTCTTGATATATATCATCCCATGTAAGCACAATCAATACGTAATTGTGACTTTTTTCAAAAGCTAGATTCTCAGAAACATTACCAGGAGTTTAATTCTCATATAAAATAGGACGTTTTTACATAATTTCTTAAAAGCGTCATTGCTTTTATGCTAATTTTCAATGTGTTCTATGGACATGCAAGCTAGGAAATGACATACAGTTTCATAATTTATATTTGTTTTCTCTTTTATGCTCTTGAATTTCTTCTCAGAAGGGAAGAATTACCACATTTGAACCATTGTATAAATTGGAAATTTATAGTTACATCGATTCCATTAAATAATTAAGCCGTAAAATGAGTTTTATTTCGCAGCTATGTAAGAATGATTTCTGGAATAATTCTTTCTGGACATCTCTTCATAGTTGTATTTAGGAATAAGTGTTTATATTTAAATATCGTTATACATATATTTTAAGAAATAGCTTATAGTACCTAAGCTATCATTCCAAAGAGTTATCTTCTGATCAAAAGTAAGTAGCAGAACCTGTCATATCCTGGGAGTGGTAATTTTTTACGGCTCTAATTGGTTATAATAATTTTATTCAAATAATTTTAAAATAAGATTAGGTGAATAGTTTGGTCAGGGTTGGGATAGCCTGGTTGGTACGCGTTGAATTCACATCCACTGGGCTGTCAGATCGATCTCCGCCGACCGAAGACTTCCCATGTATGTGGTGGCTGGTGCACATATAAATCAGTCATAGCCCAAAAATCTTCCATGCTTAGATAGTATGCCTGGGGGTACTGGATCAGAGGTGATCCTTCTCTAATTCAAATCTAAATTATGATCTGTGAGTGAGGGAATAAAATGTATGAATGAAGCCCGCCTTGTAAAAATGATTGTGACGCGTGAGTAGTTAAGTCGTTCTCTTGGCCTTAGATGGCGCCACTGAAATAATTGACGCTTTTTCTGCGTAAAATCACTGACTTAGTCAGCGGCTTGTCTGTGGCAAGTGCCATAAGAAACAACAATAACGGATAACTTGGATATTGTTGAAAAGTTGCTTAAATTAAACCTCAAATCATTGCTTGAATTTGATAGCCAAATCAAGAGGACTATCATCCTACCCGAAAAGCAACTATGAAAACAGCCAATCCTTATACATTTTAACCGAAATATTGAGCTAAAAGACATAATAAATAGATATTAAAGGCATCAAAATATTGGTTTAAACAAAACCAAAACTAAGACCGTATGCTTATATAACAGATATGAGGAATAAATGATTAAAGTTTTTTAAAAAAAATATACTATTTTTAAAATGTCAAACTTGAATTCAAACCTAATATGAATATGAAAAACCAAAGAATATTTTCTTTTTGAACTAAAGAAATTTGTGATGTAATATGAGAAATCCATTCTTTGATTGAACTGGACACATGATTTTAATAAGTTGTGTTTCATTCTATTTAAAAATAAGTTTCTAAAAGAGTTAATTCAATTTTTAAGGATAAACTATAAAAATATTATATTGCTTTGAATCAGGCATTTCTAAAGCAACAAGATATTTTTCCTTTGAAAATATCCATAACCGTTCTCTAAGTATAAAATTTAAAAAAAGATGCGTTATTGAATGATAATTGCGAGAAATGCTCTAATCCTTCTATTTTCTGACGATTAAGTAAGACTTTTTTTATTAATTTATATGGTTGTACCACTAAAATCAGGATTTAAAGCCATAACATATGTCCAGTTATAATGTAAAAATTCAGTATTCAATTTAAAATTCAATATTCTATCAAACATATATTCAAATTTCATATTCGTAAATGTCCTTAGGTCACTATGTTATTTACTTTATTGTGAGTTTTTCCCGATGAAATACACATTATGCCTCAGAAATAATAAGACATTTTTTGTCGTAACAGAGCTATTGATTACATGATTAGAATTCATAAGATTTATAGCAATTTTTCAAAAAAAATTCTTCATAAAAAATTTTTTTAATCGGACAGAAAGTTTTTTTTTTTTTTTTTGTCAGACAGAAAGTTTTTTTTTGTTTTGATGTGATATATATTTGTAGCAACTACTATTTAGTTTCTACAAATATATGTCACATCAATCATGCATGATTCTTCATAAGGTGAGGAATTATATTCTGAAAAATTAAATAATTGAGTTTATTTTGTCTCTTATTATTATTACTACTACTTATTTCAATATCAAAATGTTTAATTTCTTATATAATTGAGGTACTAGTTTCTCTCTCTCTTTTTGAAATAGAGAAAAAATTCTATCTTTAATAATTTAAAATTAATGTTTAGCAGAGTCCCATTTTTGAAAAAAAATTAGCTATCATATATTTTAAAATTAAAGTGCTTTTCCGTTATCAGTCTTATTTAGATAAATATTAAGGCAAAATTACTTTGATAAAATGATACATTGGAAGCTACTGAGATTAAAATTTTGGCAATTTTATATTTATCGCAATTATAAACATGCGTTATTCAAAAATTTGATGGGTCTACAGTTTTTAACCTTTAGTGATAATATCTAAACAGACCAAGTAGTACTGAAGGAAAGTATATATTTGCTTCAATGAAAATACATTGATAAATATTTTGTAGAAGAGTATTTAATTTAAAATGAAAATCTAATTTTTTAACATAATAATTATTTAAAGAAGGTGCAGTACATTTATAAATAAAGGCCAATTAATGCATTCTAATTAAAATTTTGCATTGAAAATATTGTTGAAATTCTGCCTATTATGTATTTGGATGTCAAGAGTAAAAACAAACCGTTCATTTTTATTTAGAAGAATATATATATATGTTTATTTATTCCTTTAAAAAAGACCATCAATTTAAAACAGATATTCATAAACCAATATGAGAGTTCAACGTTTATATGTTATTTCTTAAAACAGACATCCATCTATTCATATTTTCTTTCTTTATGAATTTTTAACTATGTATATAAATTCGAATTTTGCATAAAATATTTGATTTTGAATTATATATATGCAAGTTTAAACTAGATTTCTTTCTTCCGCTGTAATACATTTGGGGCTTTTAGTCTGAATTACAAACAATTTATTTTGAAGGTTAAAAAATTCCGAATATTGATGATAGTTTAATATTACTTGTCTTGCATTTAGAAATATAAAAAAAAGTTGTTCCAATTTCCGTTGAAGACAGTATTATTTAAATAATAAAAATTGGAATACAATTATTTAATTCATATTATAATTTTTATATTGGAAGCATTTTTAGCTCTCGAAATATCAATTGATTATCTTAAAAAAGATAATTTTAAAAACATGAATGGCGCTTAAATTTATAATTTGCAAATATTCACTTTGAAAAAGAAGAGACATTTTCTCTTGGTATATTTTTGAGAGGGATTCATTAGTCTCAGAAACTTTCTTAGTAGTTTTTGCTATATGTTTCTTGACGTCAATCTTAGCTTACAAAAATGAGCAATTTTGGAAAGAATGCTGTTGTATCTTGGTTTTAAAGGTTCTTTTTACTTTTCAGTTTTGCTTTAAAGCTACAGCATCTAATTACATTAAAGCTGCTACAATATTTTCGTTATTAATATTTATTACACACAGATGATGATTTTACTTCTGTGACTTTGAAATTTTCATTAGTTGTATTCATATTTAAAATCATGCCAGAAAAAGGTGGGAAAAAAATTGACACACCGATCAACAAACCAAAAAGTAAAATTTCTAAGATGTTCCTCGCTTTCTTTAAGAGGCTTAATCAGTTTTACCAAGGAAAAAAGATGATTATTCTATGATAAATAATCCTCAACGATCAATCATATCTTATCTGAACAATAAATAGGTATTCTCTATAATTTATCTAAATGCTTGTCATGTTTTTCGACAAAGGTAATTAAGCTCCAATAAACTTAAAGAGTGAGAGCAAGTAGGCACTAATTAATAAGTGAGCACAAATTCCACTATCCCATTTCAAAAGCCTTACATTTTTCGTTTCATGGTGCTTTGCACTTCCATAATTTTCTATCTACATCTTTATACATTTATTATATAATAATAAGAAGAAGCAATATTTTAAAATGAACTTAATTTTTTTTCCAACATTACTCGCTTTTGAAGCTTATTTGCAGGAAAAAAAAACTAAAGACATACTTAATATTGAAATCTACTCAACATGGAAAAATAATCTTCCCATCTTTATCACAACGATGGAAAAAAATAACATAAAATTAAATATAAGAAGCAACTGTGTAAACAATTTAATTTTCACTTCAATAAGGAAATATATTGATGTAAAATTTGTTAAAAATATCTTTAAAAATTAAATATAGAAAGAAATACGGTCCAAAATTTACTATAAATGAAAAGATAATTTTTTGAATTTCAAGATACTGTAAAAGCTGTATTATTTTCAGCAAATTGTAGAACTATTATATTGTCAGTAAAATTATTTTATTTTATTACTGCACTATTTCAGAAAATTATCACAAAAAAAGCAAACTTTTGCCTCATTTTTTTATTAACTGTAATTTTAATCAATTTTTTTAAAAAAAACATTCCTCCAATTTATATATTTAAAATTTTGCAGCTATAAGTCTAACGGTAGCGTCAACATATACACGTACAAAGACAGACAGTCGCACATTCATCTTTATTATCAGTAAAGTAAAAGAAACATTTGTTAACTTCAAGATCAAAGATTTTATTTTTATTTTTAAGAATAAAAATTGTATAAAAATATTATATTTTCTCGACACATACTCTTGCCAATAGCTAATACATTTAGCAGGCCTAGAATAATCACTTTCTAGACCTTTTATCAATGAGCTAAGAATCATTTATTAGACGTTTATGATCCAAAGGAAAAGGAACTGAACTCAAAAGTCCGAATGCCATTACAGCTTTTCACGGAGAGCTTCCTCGCTCTCCTTTGAAGTGAAAAAATAATAATAAAAGCATAAAGGACAGGAGAAAATGAAGGAAAGAGGAAAACTGAAGAGAGAAAAAAAAGTCTAGGATAATTTGGGGTTAGAATACCTGCATCTAACAAAAGAAATTGAGCCTTTGAGGGGGAAAAAAATAGGAGGGGGGAGTAACTTACAAAAGGTAAGTTTGATGAATTACTCATAATAAATACCTGGCTTGAAATGTCCATTTGCTTTATAATCAAAGTCTCCATTTACATTATAGATGCTAAAACTTTTTTTAATAGAAGAAGCAGGTTAGAGGTCTTAAAAAATATTTTTTATTTTTCAGGATGCTATTGAAAGAGCTCAAATATTTAAACCATTATTAAGATTTATTTGCAAGAATCGTGATCAGAGAGCTTCGTGAGCCAAATAGAAAAGCTGAATCCAGTGAATGGATCCCATGGGAGCATCTTTTGTGTAGTTATGTAACTTTAGAAAGGAATGAGTTGAATTAGTGTTTTGGTTCGACACGTATCACTGTGCGAAAATAAAAGCCCGCGTAATTTAGAAGTGAAACCGGAGGTTAACACTTTCATCACGACAATATGCTCATGGTGCTTACTGTAAAAACAAAATATCAGGGTCTGCTTTAAGCTAAAATGTCGACGAAATATGTCGCGGGACAAGCTACAATAATATAGAAAAAACTTGTGTAGAGGACGAGTTATCTCATTCCTCGCGCATACCGAATATTCCGAGTTATCTCGTCTCTCGGTATGAAAATGATAAAGAAGTGATTAAAAAATAATTATTTTTAGAATATGTATAACTTAAAATTAATATATGTAATACATCGTCGTTGAAAACTACAAAATATCACACGCCTTGGTAATCAGAGTTGATTTGTTTGGCTGAAGTGACAATGATTTCAAGAACGAAGAATAAACACAGAATACAGATACTGAAATGCCAAACACATTTTCAACACTCCTTTGTACAAGGTAAAGTCGATAGTTTAAAAATTCGTTCAAGCTTTCTCTTGCCGTGATTTCTAGGATAAGCATTTCCTACTTCAAAACTGAGAAACAGTCGTCAAAAAAAAAAAAAAAAAAAAAAAAACTTGTAACTTTATATATTCTAACATATTCACAAAATCGATTATTATTTATTTTTTCCATTACGGTAATCTTGTTTATTCAACAGCTCTATCAAGTAGGCTTTTTATATGTTGTTCACGCGCATTTCTCCATCTCGCTCAATTTCGTGACTCAATGCAATTACGTGTCGCGAGCTGTATATATATTTATTACTGTGTTGTTCTATCAATTTATAATTGTGTTTTAACAAAGATGGTTGTTTTTTAAATTGGTGTGATTTTATTTGAGGAGTATTATTTTAGAGATCCTTCACCCAATGAATGTGTTATCAGGAGTATTAATATGGTCCGTCGATGTGTTGAGTGAAGAAATAACATTTTGGTCCGTATGCGAGCCGGAGAAAGAGGTGCGACTTTTGGAATTTTGAATGGCTAGTTTGGCTTTCGTTTGAATCAAAAGGATCGAGATATGCGATAGAATTTAATATGGTGATATCTTGGAAATTTTTTTTGGAGTATTGAGTAATACTATTTCGGATAAAGAGATTAAGGTGAGATATTCATAATTATTGTGATTTAATTGTGGATTATTTGTTGTTTGTGTGAAATTGAATTTGAAATTTTGTATTGATATTATATTGTGTAAGAAATAGTTGTAGTGTGTTGATATTGCTATGAGAGTTTAGTTACTTTTGCTTTAGGATTAGTTAATTCTGTCAATGTAATACGTGTGCAGTTTGGAATATATTTGAAAGTAGCATTGCTGATAAAGTTGATTTCTTGTTCGTTTGGTTTTAGAACTCTTGCATCGGATTAGAATTGGTAAATTCCGTCTGTGTATTTTGTTGTGAAAAGTGTTATCTAAGTTTGGAAATAGTGTGTCTGACAAGGTTTTGGTCTCATTTTTCGAATTCATAGTGTGTGTTGTAGTTCGATTCGGCAGTTTCCTTGTGATTGCAAATTAGCAGTAAAAAAGAGATATAATTTGTGAGAGGTTGTATGTAAAAGTTATTTTCACTTATATCAACCATGCCGTTGAGTACTAAGTTAAAGAAAGAGGAGTTGCGGATTATCGCTGAAGAGTTAGGGCTTTTCGTTCCTGATAATGCGAAAGTAATTCAGTTGAGAGAGATGATTGAGAAAAGTGAAGTGTTTAAAACACAAACTGAAGTAGTTCAGGGTCTAGTAGATCAAGTAATAGCCGATACTCAGGCAATGATAGTGCAAGAAAAAGAAAAAACTGAAAGAGAAAAAAGGGAAAATGAATTGAAGTTAGAACTAGAAAGGTTAAAATTGAGTCAAATAGAGAAAGAAAAAGAGTCAGCAAAGGTTAAAAACGAGTCATTAAATAATACACAAAATACTGAAATCATGGATTCGAATTCATGAAGTGTTGAATTAGAAAGCTTAATAACAAGTATTAAAACTTTAACTATCCCTGTACCATGTAAATCGGAATCCTTTAATTTATTTTTCAGTTCTTTGGAAAAAGCATTCCAAAACAAAAATGTTTCGGAAAATTTGAAAGCAGAAATTCTGTTGAATATTTTGGGTGAAAAAGTCAGTCATTTGCTGGTTTACATTAATCAAGAAGATTTAAGTGATTATAATAAAATTAAAATTTTAGTTTTAAAGGAATTTGAACCCAACCCTCAGGAATGTTTAAATAACTTTAAAAAAGCTCAAAAATTCCCGGCTGAGAGTTTTGTTCAATTTGCATCCAGATTAAGTGCATCATTTAACTACTATTGTCAGTTGCGTAAAGTGCAGGATTTCCAATCTCTATGCGAGCTTATAGTTTCTGATAGAATTTTTGAAACTCTTGATCGAGAATTAATGACTCATATTGCGGTAAAACAACGTGAAAATTATTTTAAACCTCATGAACTCGGTTGAGAGTGTGACATTTTCTTATCATCGAAAAGTAAATGTAAAAGTGAGATAAATAATAAAATCGTGGCAGGGGATACAAAAAGAATTTTGGAAAATAAATCGCCATTTCTAAATTGGCGTTCTGATAAATCCGTTTCTAAAGTGTTTGTGTCAGAAGTAAAAAATTCAAAGTGTGTTATGTGTAAGAATAGTGCTAATCATCCTCTTTATAACTGCCCCCAATTTAAGAGACTTTCTGCAAGGGAAAGAGTTGATGTAGTGAAAAGGAATGCTTTGTGTTTTCGTTGCTTGTTACCACATAAAATTCGCGATTGTCGATCTGATAGAAATTGTTTTTGTGGCAGATCTCATAATCGAATGCTCCATTTTCCGCGAGAGGAAAATAGTACTAATAATTCACTGTCTGAAAATATTTCTATTCGTCAAGCAGTTTATGACGAGGAAATAGCGCCAAACCAAACATTAAAGGAAATTGCGGATAATGCCCAATCAAAGATAGTTGCTACGAGTTATCAAAAAAGCCAAAGTAAGAATGTCCTTCTTAGTACTGTTCGTGCCTTGGTTAGAAATAAATATTCAGAGTTTGTGGAGGTTCGATGTTTATTGGACGTAGGAAGTCAGTCTTGTTTATGTACGAAAGTTTGCGCCGAAAGACTGCAGTAGAAGTTGGAAAGAATAAATACTATTATTTCATGTGTGAATGACGCTACTATGGTGGTTAATAATTGTGTAGAAACTGCGGTTACAAACAAGGATAGGAGCTTTGAGCGAGAATTGTCGATGTTAGTAGTAAACAAAATTACTGATGTTACCCCGAACAAGGTCATTGATTTAAATATGGAAGTATTAAGGTTTCCATCACTGGCTGATCCTAGTTTTAATATCCCAGGAAAGATAGACTTACTTTTAGGAGCTGAAGTATTTTATGAATTATTGAGACCTGGACAATTTCGAGATGCCAATTCATCATTGCTGTTTCAGAATAGTTTTCGGTTGTGTTGCCAGTGGTAGTGTAGATGAGGTGAGGGGGAACAAAGTTCATCTTGGGTTGATTTTAGATGTTGATTTGAATCGTACTATGACAAAATTCTGGGAAGTTGAAAATGTGGATAATGAGGTCACTAAGAGTCAGGAGGCCTTGTTGTGCGAAGAGCATTTTGTAAAAACCCATAGAAGGAATGAGGAGGGTCGATATGTGCTTACAATGCCTTTGAGGGAGGACCCGTCTTGCTTGGGACATTCAAAGGCCATTGCGGTAAAAAGACTTAACTCGTTGTGGAATCGTCTGGCGAGGGATTCAGAGTATTTGTCGTTATATTCAGGTTTTATGAGAGAATATGAGGAGTTGGGTCACATGGAGACGGTTAATGAGACAACTGAACCATCTTCCTCTTATTATATACCACACCATGGAATCTTTCATCCAGAGAAGTCGACGACTCACGAAATGACTAGTATTAACCAGTGGCATCATGTATCCTCGGAGCAAAATCCAGCTGACATCTTATCACGAGGAATAGACCCAGAAAAACTTATGACTTGTGACTTATGGTGGAATGGACCAGAATTTCTTGATGATAATAGCTATCCTAATCAACCGGTTCCTGCATCAGAAGCTGATGAAGAGTTTATGGCTGAAATTAAGAACAATTCTAAGAACTTTAAAATTTTTAATATTATTGAAGGACATTTAATTTATGAATTAATTCAGCTTAGTAATAATTATATGTCTATTTTACATGTTCTTAGTTACATTTTTAGATTTTGTGACAATTCTCGAAATCCACTTGGGTGTACTACAGGTCCTCTTACCAGCAGTGAGTTGAAAAAAGCTGAGAATTTCTTAATTAAAGCATTGCAGTATCAAGAGTTTGCTGACGATATTCAAAACTTGCAACTCAAAGGAGTCGTTTCTCCAAACAGTAAGTTAAAAAGCCTCAACCCGGTTTTGGATGGTGATGGTATTTTGAGGGTTGGAGGCCGACTAGAAAATTCAAATTTAAGTTTTGTGTCAAAACACCCAGCTATCTTGCCAAAAGGTAAAAAACTTACTATAATAATTTTAGAGTATTCTCACAAGAAGCATTTTCATGTCGGGGCTTCAAATTTACTTTGTATTGTTCGAGAAAAGTTTTGGCCCCTAAGTGGTCGTACAATGTGTCGTAAGGTAATTCACCAATGTATCCCATGTTTCAAATCAAAACCCATTGTGTCTAGTCAATTAATGGGCAGTTTACCTAGGGACCGAGTTTTAGCTGATTTTCCTTTCAATTGTACTGCTGTAGACCTTTGTGGCCCATTCATGATTAAATATAATCATCAACGAAAAAGTACATTACATAAGGTGTTTGTATGTGTATTTGTGTGTTTCGTAACAAAGGCTACCCATTTCGAGATTTTGTCAGACTTGGCATCTGAGTGTTTTATAGCTTCGTTAAAAAGATTCATTTCCCGGAGAGGCAAATGTGCAAAATTATACTCTGACAATGCAACAAATTTTAAGGGAGCCAATAACCTAATTAAAAAGTTTCTTGAGCTGGTGAAAAATCCCGATGAAATTCTGGCTAATTATTTGGCTGCAGAAGAAATAGATTAGAAATTCAACCCTCCAAGAGCACCTCATTTTGGTGGGCTTTGGGAGGCTGCTGTCAAATCGTTCAAATTTCATTTTGTTAGAGTTTCGAGGGGAGCTAGTTTAACCTTTGAGGAATCATTAGCATTAACAATCCAAATCGAGTCAATTTTGAATTCGCGCCCACTCTATCCATTATCAGCCGATGCAGATGATTTTGGAGTTCTAACACCTGCTCATTTCCTGATCAATAGACCGATGAATTCAATTATCGAACCTGATTTAACTAATTTTAAAGAACATTAACTAAAAAAATGGCAACGAGTTACGAAATTAGTTCAGCAAATTTGGAAAAAATGGCACTGGAGTTACCTGAACGAATTACAGCAAAGAAACAAATGGGTATTCGAGAAAGAAAATGTTCAGGTAGGAGATCTCGTGTTGCTGGGAGAAGATAACTTGCCTACTCATAAGTGGGCTCTGGGTAGAACTAAAGAAATCTATTGTGGGGTAGATAAAAAAAATTAGAGTGGTCCAGGTTAAGACCCAATTTGGCACGTTTAAAAGGGCAGTGAGTAGGGTATGTGTATTGCCCATGCCGAAATGACTAATGTAAAAACATTGGAGAAAGGTGTGGATTGATGTTCAAATAATTTTATTAATTTCTTAAAAATTTTATTTGTAATATTATGTATTTGGTTGAATGTTTGAAACATGTCAACGGGGGGAGAATGTTCACGCGCATTTCTCCATCTCGCTCAATCTCGTGACTCAATGCAATTACGTGTCGCGAGCTGTATATATATTTATCACTGTGTTGTTCTATCAATTTATAATTGTGTTTTAATAAAGATGGTTGTTTTTTAAATTGGTGTGATTTTATTTGAGGAGTATTATTTTAGAGATCCTTCACCCAATGAATGTGTTATCAGGAGTATTAATATGGTCCGTCGATGTGTTGAGTGAAGAAATAACATATGTGTTTTTCTTATGGCACTTACCATTGGACAAGCCCGCTGTTCCTCTTGTTTTTAGTAACGCCTACTAGGGTCAAGACTACGATTTTGCTACTCACACATCACTCATTCGCTTGCACAGCCCCTTTTTACAGGGAGGCAAAATTCATACATCTCAAGGATAGAACAGAGGAAGAGCAACCATGCCCAAACCAGGACTCAAACCCAGGAAGCCCAGATCACGTGGAATACATGCTACCCTTATGACAGGACGCCAGCCCTTTTTATGCAAGAGTATCAAATTTTGTTCTAAAATTCTCAGCAATTCTTGAGATACTTAAATTTGTTTGCTCAAAATTCCATCCGACAAGAGCTAATCCACCGGATACTGAATATTAGTAAAATTCAGTTTGTTAGTAGCAAAATAAATAAATAAATAAGGGCTTTCTTTTCTCATTTATATTTAGAGGAATTCAGGAATAATAATAAATAAGATTCAAATTTATCACAATATGAGTATAAATTTTCTAAATATAAATATTTGTTTTTATATAACTATTGAAGCATTCTCAGCACTTTTTAAATCAATTCATCATTAGGCCCCTTTAGGATTCATATCTTAAGAAATTAACAGAGATCAATTTTTAATGTGATTTAGTTTAGTTTAGTTATATTAACGTCCCGTTTAAAGCAATACGAGGACTATTTTGGGACGGACCTCGTAATTTTGAACCCCGGTCAGATGACGAGGACGACACATGAACTAGCACCCCCCTCTCCATACCACGCCACACCAGTGGGAGGACATTTGGCCTGACAGGTTTAACGTGCAACAGACCCCCTCACACGGCGGTTCTTCGGTGGAATCGAGTCTCGAACCTGAGACCCTCCGGTTCCGAAGCCGAGACTTTACCACCGGGCCACCGCGACCCAATTTTTAATGTGAATAAAGTACGTTGTTTAATTAATTTATTTTTAAATTTGCTGATTGGTAACATGCGAATACTTTAAAGATATTTTAAACCAATGAAATTATCCGTTTATGGAAAGGTTGGGAATTTTATTTTCAGTTGGAAACTATTATTTTCTGGTCGAGACTTCTTAAGTTTGCTAGGATTATTTTATCATAATAAAAATATTACAACTATGATTTTTGCATAGAATTCAACAATATTTAATTTTTTCAATACTCTAAATAGTTGTGTAATGTCTAAAGATTTTTCTAACAACACAATAATAATAAAATTTTAAATTATGAATATATTATGGCAGTAAAAGTTAACTAGCGGGATGAAATACCATTTATATAGTAAAAAAATCTACATGATGGCAATATTCATAGTGATGAAACAATATTTGAAATAAATGTTTCTTTACTTATCCACATACGAATTACACAGAGCTAACTGCTGTAGTCTTTAGATAAATTTAACAATAGATTTTAGTGAATCGTCTCATTTCATGCTCCTCTGAGCACGATAGAGGAAAAAAACATATTTTAAATTGCATTCATCTGTCTGTGAGCACGGTAGCTCAAAAATGGAACGAGTTAGAATGAAAATTGTTATATGATCCTTACATTAAAATCATTAATTTGAGTAAAATTCTAGAAGAAATGTCTAAAAGAAATCTATTTACCAACAAAAATCTATACGAACATAATAAATAAAAGGAATAGATGGATGAAATTTTGCTTAGGCTTAATAATCAGATTTGTATATCTTTGTGAAATTTAGAAAATTCCCGTTTATTAGAACATAATGCTTGCTTTTCGGTCTATCTATTTCTAGGTAACAGAATGTGATTACTCTTTAACGTAACACGTTAAAAGTGTGAAATTCAGCTTGTAGTTGTGACATCTAAACTGTTCTTTATCAAATTTTAGATTCAATCAATCGAAAAGACGAGACTTAAGATGAATACTAAATTGCATCTGTAAATGAAGACGCTTAGCGGAAGCATATTTTGGAAGCGTGTAGAAAAATTATGCAGTTTAGACTCTTGATTTGACTGAAAATTCTTGGTGGACTACATGATATTTTAAAGTAATTTTTTAAGTTAATATTTGTAATCTTATATGTCATCTATGAACTGCGTGATCAGGCCTGTGAAAACCACTCATTGAAACAACAACAAAAAATAGCTCAATAAAGAGTTGCTACATGGGTAACAGAATGCTGAACAATTTATTTGCTGTCAAGCAAAGTTTGATGTAATTAAGACGAATAAATGTAAACGAATCGAGCCTAGCACAATATCATAGAATGATTTGATTTTTTAAACTAGAGATTTTATACAAACGAAATGCGAAGAAAAAAACATTTCATAACTCTTAAGGAGTCTTTTTAAGAACATTTTGAAAATATCCTCTTTCTAACCAAAGAAATTTAGGAATGAACACTCAGCATTAAACCATTAAATACGTAAATAATAGAATGTTAATTAATTTCCTTATTTTAGTATTGATTAACATACTGAATTATAAAAATTGTGAGGATTTCCATAGATTTCTGTTTTATTTACTTATAAATGTTAACTGCTGGTAAGGAGCAAAAATTGGGGAAACATTCATACAGTCAATCTGTCTAAAAGTCAAATTTTATTTCGTCTAAATGAGAAAAAAATATTAATTTTTGTAAAAAGAAATAACGTTAATTTAAAATCGTGTGATGAGAGAATGAATTCAATATTTGACCAATTGTGATATTAATGGCAGCTGAAGTTTATGTTTAATGAAGAGTAAATTTATAAATAAAAATGAATTTAAAATACAGTCCCTCAAATAAGAGGGCTTTAAAAATTGATAGTAGGAATTTTAAGTTTTTGTAAACATTTTGAAAAATATTTGGAACCTGCGCACAAATTTGGTGCTATGCCAACATGTTACTATATTTAAATTCTATTTTCTTTACATTAGCGCTTAAAAATTAATAAAAAAATGTTGGTGGTATTCATGCACTTATTTCGTGATTTTATGAAATAAAATAAATTCCTTTTAATGAATGAAAAGATTTAGAGAAATACATAATAATTCCCGAGATATCACTGCGAGTTCGTAAGATTTATTTAATATTAGAAGTGTCATTTTTCAAAACTATATAACTCTATAATGATAATCGGAATAATTAAAATTTTTTGAGGATATTTATTTCATGACAACAAATTGTTTTAGGGAAAATAAAATGTTTGCCGTAATGGAAAATTTTGGAAATAAAGTACAGTCCCGAATATTCGGTTCGTGATTTAGCTTCGCTTAATTTTCTTTTATCTTAATTAAATGAGAAAAGCAAGGGCTTATTACTACCTTATAGGCTTATACCTATTAAAGGCTTTTTCAAAAACTAAAAACTGTAAGTTTTGACTTTTATCTTAGGGTTACTTTTTCATATCTTGAAAAGATAAATTTCTCATTTATCAGTGAAAAATAAAATCCGTTTTGAGCCATTTTTCTTAAGAATTAAACCTACGATTTAAGTTAATGTTTTGTTTATATTTTTTGCATTTGAGTTGGGTATAACAGAATTTATGTTAAAATGCGGGCAGTGGATGTCTTTTAACTTACTTTTTCTGTAATAAATTCTTGAAATGATATAAACGCATAAGCTATTAGTACAGAACCTTTTATTTCAACTCGACACTTTACCGGTAACTATTTCTATGATTTACCGGGCAGCAGTTGCGTTCACATTGAGGTAAATGAAGGTTTTAGTACTCAGTACGAAGGAAAACAAGTATTATAACAGTGATTTTTGGTATAAAAACTTTGTATTTTGGTATTGGTTGTCAAAGAAAAGAATTCATAGAGCTCCGACATATCCGCCTTTTTTGTTATGAGACCAGTTCTTCCGTCTCCTTAGGCCTGTTACACGAGAATGTACTGTAATAGTTAACTCACATAATCAGTTTACTGACTGGAGATAATCTATCCCCAATAGTCATTTCCATTGACAACAATTTTGTGAAGATGCGATAGTAAATTTAAAAAACTTGAAGATAGTCTTTTTTTTATGAGTTTAACGATCGTACTTAGAAAACTTGCATCACTACTTCTGACAGCATATATGATTTGCAGTACACATCGTTTAGTAGGAGCGGAAGTTTTCGATCAACGTCGATAAAGTGGAGTTTAGTTTAGTTATATTATCGACCCGTTGTAAAGCAATTCCAGGGCTATTTTGGGATGGATCTCTTAATTATGAATCGCAGTCAGATGATTAGGACGACAACTGAGCTGTTACTCCCCCACTCCACACCAAGCCACACCAGCGGGAAGACGTCGATAAAGTGGAAGCTATAATCTGTACTAACGAAGGTCAAAAGTATGAAGTTTAATGATTTTTCATAGTAATAAAACATGGGTGCGCTGCTAAATGAAAAACGTTTATACTAGTCCAAATTAGTCGTTTATAGTTCCTCACAGCATTAAAAGTAAATTTTTCAAAATTTATCACACGAGTAACATTAATTAAGTGTTTTTGATCGATGTATTTTAATAATAACTATCCTCCCAGCCCGGAAACTTCATTTGAGAAATCAACACATAATGATGCTTCTCAAAATGAATGTGACAATCTGTGTGATCAAAAAGAATTGAATAACCAACTCAAGAACAGAAGAAACGAACTTTGCACTGTTCAAAACCGTAAATCAATAATATAAATCTCCAACAAAGTCAAAGGATATGTTACAAAAAAATTTACATCAAGCAATTAGTGCTTTGTGGATATTCGTGAACTCCAAATTTCAAACACAACCGTTGTTTCTGCAATAGAGCAGTAACCACGGAGTTTATACCTTGAAAATATTATGATTAAAGTTTCATTACTATAATCACTTCAGTTAGGGTTGAATATGACCATCACACTTCCACTTTTCCCTTTGTTACGGGAATTTTGGCTGCTCGGTGAGAAAAAGAGGAATGAAATTGGGGGGTTTTGCAGTTTTTCCAAGATTAAATAAAAATTACACATTCAGTTCTGAGTTTGAACTGAATAAAAGTTGTACAGCATAAAATTCTGTATAAAATGAATTTAACAGCGTACAGTTAACAATATAAGTATGGCTACTGGCTTTTATTGAAATTATGGTATTTCTTGAATTTTCAAAAAGGTTTTTGTTTTGTTCAAAAGAACTGCATGTACGATCACAGATATTGTCTAAATAAATATTTCATGCAAAAATATTTATTTTTCTAAGTATATTCATATACTTTGTGTACAAGTACCATAGCGCTAATCTGAGGTTGAAATTTAGAGAATGAGTTCCAGTTAAAATCGGGTTTCATTCCTGTTAAATATGAAACAATTTTTCGCAGAACAGCGATTATTCACTAGATATTATAATAATGTATTAAGTATGAGTAAAGTAAGAAAATGTGACAAAAATGAAAATTAGATTGATGAAACAAGGAAAATTAGGACACACGGTTACTATCAGCACAACAATGCACGAATTGAATGACCGTAGTATAACCTTTATTCGGCATCGCAATAATACACGTTTACCCTAATACACGTTTTCTCAGCGATGTCTAGGACTTCATCATCCCCTCTTAGCAGAAGTGTTTGTTTGCTGATGTGATAATCGTTTTTCTTTTTATAATATAGTACCTTTTCAACAATTTTAAGAAGGGCTTTAGTGCACTGAAGTTCATAGCAGTTCGTATAAATTGTTGAGCAATGGAGTCTTGATTTTTTGTAGCTACAAATGTAAATACATGTGGATATTCCTTTGCATATTTGCTAAATATATCATTAAAAGAATATATATAAAGAGCTCTTTGTAATGGCATAGAAATTGGTAATAAGGGGATAGATTAGATGCCCCATTGCTATTGGAATAAACATTAGTGAATTCGTCCTTTTTAAAAAGTATCATGCGAGTGGAACTAAATAATTCATATTCCAGGCTCAATTTACTCTTTCTAATTCTCTGGTGATTATTGAAAAACAAAAAATCGTATATTTCAGGTATATCTTATCTTTGGCTTACTGGAGTTAGTTAATGAAATAAAATCATGTTTGATAGTTTATCACCCTCAACTCATTTCTTTCCCTCAAAGCATTTGAACCTTCGAATGCTCCATACTGAGTACAGCTACAAATGTGGAAGTTAGTAAAACCACACTGAAACTGGTTTCTACAAGTGATTTTGCTATCAAACGAAAACTAAACCGTTCAAAGTATCATCATCCTTGCTTCCAAACATTATTATCATGAGATTTTGCTATGCATGTAGGAATGGGCGGGACAAAATGCCCATTCCCTCTCATTTAGATCAGTGTTTAGGGTTACTGATTAAAGAGAAGAAGCTTTTAAATAAAAACGTTAAATTTGTTTACAGCAAAGAAAATTTAAAAGAAAAGACACTAACAATTAGGAAGGACAGGCTATTTACATTAGATATAAAAGTATAACATTTAGACGACACCAAGGGTGAAGCCTAACTAAATGCTCTTGGGCAAAACTATTTACCACCGTAGCGTATTAAAACGCCATAATATCGAAACGAATGACTCACTCTCTCCCTGTCTGTCGAGCGAACGCTCACAGCTCGTTTTTCTAAAATTTGATGTCACGTGTCTTAAGACTTTGGACTTATGGTGCCTTTAGTAAAACCCATGATGTCATCTATTACTATAAAATAAAACTAAATATGGAATAGTAATGGCCGCTAATTAAATCTCTGCATACATATATCACACTATTCGGTTGACCATGTCTGTTCATGAAAATGTGTGTGATTTGCGGAATTAAAGTTTGAGATTCATTATAATATTCTATGTAATCACATAAGAAAATGGCACAAAATTATTGAGGTCATTGTAATAAACGAAAAGTTTCTTAGATGCAGTCCCAGTTGTACATATATATTTGAGCAAGAATTTGTAAACGCTTATTAACAATGCGCATGAGAAAGTTAGCTTCTCATAATATATTAACATGTTTGCAATCTATACCTTGCTGCCCCTAATGAAAACAACATAAAATTCGCCCAGTTATTCGCCTATTAATTCTGTAAGAACAAAAGAAAATTTTTAATTTAAAATTTCACACTATCAGTTGAAGCATATTATTAATTTTTTTAAAAAGATGATCGTTCGCTATGTGATTTTTATAATATTCAGAAAGAATTTGATGAAACAAGCCAAAACAAAACTACTATGGAAATCATATTAACTTGTTATTTATCCACAAAAAAATTGCATCTTATTATTTTTTTAGTGTAATGTTTTGACACAAAACATTTTTATCGCAATTTTCCGATTTAAAATGAGCAAATCTAAAATAATTTTATACAAAGAATTATTAATTTTATCAATCTATAATAATAACGAATAAATAATTTTATTAATTAGTAATTAAATTATTCAAAATTAATCGAAAAAAATTTAAAATTTTAGTGACGCAAATAAAGTACATCATAATGCTGTGTAGATTTCAATAAAGCGCTTTACATTCATTTTAATAAATGGCTTAGGGATTTTCATTCATTAAAAAATTAGCTTATTTTAAATGAATGTAATTATGCAACAGTGAGCTGACTTCATTTTAAGCTGCAATTGCTTTTGCAAAACATTACAAATATCCTAATCTCCATTTCTTTAAAATTATTTGTTGCTGTACAAGTAATTTGTAACACAAATGAATATAATCGATTCAGTCAGTTACAGTATATTTCTATTACAGTTTTTGATAATGAACCTGTAATTAATAAAATGAAAGTTGGCTCTTAACTGCATACCTGAATCAAAATATTCATAATGTTTTCCTGTCTTCGGTATCAATTTTTTTTTCTTCCGTGATACTTTGTCGTTTCCGTCATTCCAAATCGCTGAGAATATCTGTCTCTAAAATTCTGGAGCCAGACTTTTAATCGTTTTGAATGGTTTAATCAGAACAATTAAGCAGCCTACTAGAGGGTTGAGGGAAGCAGGATGAAAACGGCAAAGGGAACAATCTTCCCCGTGTTCAGAAATTAATGAGGGGTTGCAAACAGGGACTGGAATCTCGACGTGCCATGTGTCAAGAGCGGTGCACGCTTGGTTCAAAAGGAGGCTACAGCCGCCAAAGAGATCTCTGATTCTCATGTATGCCAGGCATTTCTCTAGTTTGTGCTCGGGGTACGGTTACTGCTATTAAAGGGGACAAAAAGGGAGGAAGCGGTACTTAGCTTCCGGAGAAAAGTGTGGCTGTCAGAAGATCCTTTGATCATTGCTTAAAAGCTTATGTAAGAACATCAAGAACACCGGCATATATTTTGGATGAGCGATTCTGAGATCTTATTTCCATTGCTCCCTTGGGAACTGTTCGCGACATCCGCGGGAGAGTATCACTCTTCCGTCACGCGACGAAAGGTGGAATTGTTAAACGAGAGGGAAAGAGAAAGAATTATTGTTATTTTTTCTCAGTTAACCATTTTATGAAATAAATGAAACATTATTCTTAATTGTTAAGCTTCTGGAACCTTAATATATCTCAAATAAATATCAACTTTTAACACTTTGAGGATATGTTTCTTTTCTTTATCCTGCACTTACTGCACTCAGTAAGTTAAAACGGTATTTATGTCAATACGTTATTCAAGAATAAGCGTTAATGCCATGGAACTTCAAAACTTTTCATCTAGAATAATGTTATTATAATACGCCGAATTCATGTTGATGGGAAAAGTTGCTTTGAAATCTATAAATGCTTCAAAATAAAGGTTGGTTTTGAATTGCTTCAAACTTGAAGCAAAATATTTTCAAAGTAGCAGAATTAAAAAAAATCGTTTATATATTTTAATTTTAATATAATTTTATTTTATAAATATTTTGGAAATTTCCGATGAAATATTTTGTAAATTTATATGAAAATTAAAAGACAAGTTTTTCAAATGACTCATTTTAAGTTTGGAATATATTATATGCGCAACTGATATTTCCAAGGAATGTTCAGATTCAGATTATGAAGGGATATAATATACAAATTTTAGAAAAAGTTTGAAAGTCACAAAATAGTCTTTACACCTCGCCTGCTCACTTGTAAGGGGAAAAACAATGGGTTAGCTCGGAGGTAACTGCTACTAAAAATTTACATTACGCCAATTCTGCGTCAGATTTGCTTTAACACGCTCGGAAGTATTTTTTAAAGGTTTCTTACTTTTGCTGATATGTTATATAAACGATTCCATAAAAATACTCACACACACGCCGAATCCTGCAATGTAATTTGAGGTGCAAGCAGCTAAGGGAGGAGGACAACATTAT
>JAPMOQ010023642.1:18672807-18686664 GCA_026543055.1 Argiope trifasciata
ATATATATATATATATATATATGCTACAGCAGCTATGTAAAAATGCTTAAATCGGCTGTTCTCACGTTCCGATTGAAGGCATAAAAATATGTCAAGCTAAGCGAATTCTTCTAAAATATACCTATTTTACCCTTACCTATATCAACACATATAAGAAAACCCTATTAGAATCTCATGGTATGTAATTATCGGAACAAATATTTATGTCGCCCTTTTTTCTTTCCGCTCTTGTGTCGCTCTGTAAACTGATGTGCCTCGTCGTTTCTTTCTTGTACATAAATTATCCCTCCCAGGATGGAATAGAAGAGAAGTTTAAAAATTCAAAGAGTCTTTGGCCATGACTTTGCATAAAAAATTAAGTGTTTATATTATGTGTGTGTGTGCTTTGAGAAAAAAAAAAGGGCGTTGTTAACAATTAGAAATATTTGGCCAATGGTAGTTAGTGGAGTAGAATTGTATAAAAAGAACTGCAATTTCTTCGGACATAAATCCATGAGAGAGAGCCTTTCCCTGTGGGCGATCTTATTGTAACCCACTTATTCACAGATATGGAGTTATCACCAAATTGCAAATACCTTTCAGCTGGTTCCACTGTTAGAAAAAGAAACTTCTTTCACTGCCTCAGTGGTGGTGTTACAATCAACCAATCAATGAGAAAATAGCTATAAAGATTTTATTGGATAAAGGAGCTCATTTTATTTAGGAAGATAAAAATCAAGAAAAGTTAGATGGATTATTACTAGAGCTATGCATTCAGAAAAAAGAAAAAAAAAGCATTAAATTTTAGCACAGAATGATTTATAAAGATAAGTATTTCTTTACAAATATTTAACCTTCCTTTTTAGAAATGTGATTGCTACTTAGTCTTCTGTGGGCTTTCAAAAGATTTAATGCTAGCAAAACTTTTAAAAAAATGCATATTTTCCACAACATAAAAAATGATAAGAAAGTCCCGCACTTCAGTGCTTTGTGTATAGGTATGTTTTCAAAGAGTGAGGAATTTTGTCAAATTATGTAACAATTCTTTTATTTCAGGAAACAATTTATGATTTGAATACTGTTATCATTAGCATGCATTGATTTATAATGCATATCTATATTTAAAATAAGCAGAATTTTTTAGAGTGCCCAGAAACTGAAGAGTAATACTTCAAAATTTCTGGAAAGAGCATGTTTCATTTTTACAATATAATTCGATTGAATTTAAAAGTTTACTAATTATTTTTTCTGAATTTAAATGCAATTTGCAGACAATAAAAGAAAAAAATCCTAAATGAGAGGGTGAAAACCAAATTAACTAATATTTTCAAAGCAAAAAGAGCAAGAGACAAAAGATTAAACTAGCGATTTTTAAATATAAATAACTTGGTTTTAATAAATGTTAGTATAAAATGGGTATATGGGTTAGTAAAAATGGGTTTATTTAAATGAAACCTTAACTATTTAGCAAATAGTTACACCCTTTTCTCCTTGAAGGGAGAAAAGAATGTGATATCGTCATTTTTTGTAAAGGAAGGTCTCCTCCCCCCCTTCTTTATTTTTTGATAGCTGAAAAGCTTTGATTTGTGAGTCTGTAAGCAAATGATTAGAAATCGCCAAAAATATTGATCTTTCTTTCTTTCTTTGATTCGGAAACAAATTTAAAATAAATAAATCCTAAGAAAAGTATTATGAAATTCGAATGAAAGATTATTTGAATTAGAATACTTTAAAGTACGACATCCTTGTAAATTAAAATAAGTTGTCTATTTGGTTCAGAATAAAAAAAGTATTTCGATCATCGTCTCGGTCTCCTACATCTCCTTTGATTAGTAATAGTATTCGATATTACAAATTTGTTATGGTTTATCATACCGCAACTTATTTAGAACAAGAGGTCTGAAAATATTTTTTGTTTGGTTTTTTTAAAAATATTTTATAAATTTCCACACCAGAAATGTTTCGATGATCACTGCTTTTGAAATAATTTATTTATATGAGAATTCTTTTTGTTGCTTTATTTTGCGTTTTAATTTATATTTATTTCTCCTTATGTTCCCCTGATTCTTTTTATTTTCATTTAATTTCTTTCTTTCACTTCTTTAAAAAAATTTAGATTAAAGGGAAAAATTGGTGAGAGCTATCCTATAATGCTTGTAGCTAGTTCAGCAATGGGATATAGATTTTAAAGCCCCTTTACATCTCTAGTTACTAGGCTACCGCCACCAACGCCTGTGTGAAAAACTTCCACTAGTTGACATCTTAAAATTCGCTTTTCGTGAAAGTAGTGAGCGAAATCTTCTCAACATTTGCAGTTTTTAAGAGAAATCAGATAAGCTTGTTACTGCTGGTGCAATGTATTTTTTACTTATGAAGCAAATCAGTTCATCCTAAAATTTAATTCTATCCTAGACGTTTATATACTCAGTCAGGGTATAATTATTTAAGTAACAAGAGATAATTCTGAATTTCCTTGGATTATCCAAATTAATTTGTTTGCTTTTATCATTACAATAACTCAACAATGAGCTTATCAATGGAACTAATGCATTCAAAAGAAATTAAGTTAAAGGAATAAATGTCTTGAGTTTAAGAAATTTCTTCTTGGCTATTACTTAACACACGAAAACCATCTGGTTTCATCCTAATTTTATACACCATAATGAATTCTTATTCCTCATGTAGTTTCATACAAACAAGGCAAAGGGGCCATGGTGGCTTGGTGGCAAGGTCTTGGACTCAGAAACGAAGGGTTTCAGATTCGAGACTCGATTCCACCGAAAAATCCTGGTGTAAACAGTATGGTGCATGTTAAATCCGTCGGCGCCAAACGTCCTTCACACTGATGTGGTGTGGAAGTTTGGAAAGGGGATTCCATCTCAGATGTCGTCCTCGTCATCTGGCAGTGGTCCAAAACTGCGAGGTCCGTTCCAAAATAGCCCTAGTGTTGCATTCAAAATGGGACGCTAATATAACTAAACTCAAACAAAGAAAACAAAATTCGAATCAAATTTAAATGCATTAGGAAAGATTTATTTTTAATTTAATTTATAAAGACCAGAAATTTATACCAATTAATTTCAAAATAGGCGAAAATTTATATTAATTAAAAATCATAATATATGAACTAAAAATTAGCAAAATTTCTTCAATGACATAATCAAAGTTGTATTGACTTACCAAAATCAATCTTGTATCAATTAATAGAATTATAAAATCACAGAATAAAATATTAGGTAGCTAAAAAAATTATAATGCACTTTGTAGCTGTATATTTTATTATTCTTGTGCACAATACGTATTTTGAAAATGCTCCTTGATTTTTTTTTTCACTCAAATATTACTTATTATTTTCAAAAGATTTCAGAGTTTATATGTAGATATCCATAACCTAATAACCTGATTAATTTCATCCGAAGTTTCTGTAGGAGTAAGCAAAATTTTGGTTGGTTTCTCACAGCTTGAAAAGGCCGTTATTAATGTGCATTTTTTTTCACAAGAGTTTTACATTTCTTGCCTCCGTTTCTCTAATCAGTTAGCTTAGTTATATTGACGTCTCGTTTTAAAGCAACACTGTGGCTATTTTGGAACGGACTTCGTACTTTTGAACCGTGGTCAGAAGACGGGGACAAAATGAGATGGCACCCCTCTCTCTAACTTTACACATCACAAGAGCTGGATGGCATTTGGCTAGATTGATTTAATGTGATCCAGATCCGCTGAAAGACAGTTCTTCAATGGAATCGAGTCTCGAACCTGAAAACCTCTGTCTCCGAATCCGAGACCTTACCCCCAGGCCACAGCAGCTTTAAACAGAAAAAAAAAATAATGATAGTTCAAGGTTTAAAAATGAATACCAATAGATAAGAAAGAAATATTATGCAAAATTGATATTATTGAAATGGTTATATCCTGTTTTAAGATAGTATTAAAATGTAAAATTATTTGTTGAGAAGTTGATGGGGGAAAACGGAAACATTTCGGATAATTTCTAGATAATTGAATATTTTCACTTTTTCACTTTCAAAGGTTGACACTATTCTTTCTCTTGTCTAAATGAAAAAGCGTGCAAAGTCTGATGGAAATCAGCCCAATCGTTTCGAAGAAGATGTGGAACATGCATACATAACCAAATTTACCTTTATTTATAGTAAGACCAGCAAAGATTTGCTTAGTGTAATTTCAATGCAAGATTCTAAACAATGGTCATTTGAATTCTTCTATTGTCAAATCTACAGCTCTGGCGATTAAATTTCCTTTCTTTAATTCTTAAAATAATTCAGCTCTTGTGATTAATGGAGGTAAAAAAAAATGTTTCCAGAATCGTCTTTCATATTATTTTTCACTACTGTAAAGATGCGAATTCTGTCTGCTAAAATAGCAGCAAAAACGGGAAAAAATTGCTGATCAACAGAAACCTGAAGTCTTAATTCGAGTCCTATGTAAAACAAGCTGAATAATTTATTTGACAGAGGAAGCTTAGTGTTGCGAATGCATGAAATGTGACTTTGATAGATGTTGTTTTAAAGATGAGGGTAACAAAATTAAACTTACGGGGACGAGAACTTAGTCTTGGGTTCCTCCTCCGATGTAGTACTTGGCGAATGGCATGCAGGTAATCTCCCTCTACTCACTTCGAAACTCCGCCTTCCTTAGGCCTTAGCCAGCCTTAGAGGAAGAAATCTATCTATGAAATTATTTAAGTTTAGTACAATATCCAGAAAACATTGGATAAAAGCAAATTAACCACGGTAAGTCAATATTTTAAAGATTGTTATTAATATTTGAAAAAAATTAAGAATTATCTTCAATACCTTCGGTATTGCACGATTCATGGGAAAATCACGTTATTTATAAGACTGAATAATTATTTTGTAGGTTAATTAAATTTTTTCGTTGATATGAAGTGTTAGGAATAAATTTATATTTGAATTACTAAGGTAATATCAGATTAATATAAGATCATGTTTGGCTTAATGAAGTTTTATCAAATCAACGAAAATTAATGTTTGAATTTATAAAATATTATCAAATTAATATCGATTGCATTTCTGTTTATTTAAAGCAATTTATTAACCATGATCTTTTGGACAGAAAAAAGCAAAGGGGGAAATGTTTCCTACTATTATTCTCTGAATTACGTTCAGAAGTTTTATATGAATTCGTTTGCATTAAGTATGCGTTTTTGTTGGATTTGAATTGTAATATTCAGAAACTAAATTATTAGGAGAAAATAAAATGATTTATTTTGTTTTTATTAATATGAAATGCATACCTGCGATCAAATCACCTCATTATCAAATTGTTTTATCATTTCAACAAAAATAAAGAATTGCTTTTTAAATGTTGACACAACATTCTTTTACTGATATATTTTAAAACTGTTTTTAGATGCTGTAATTTATTTTTAATTTAAGAAAACAAATGATTTAACTTGATATACCTTTAAATTAAAGTTTATTTTAAATATATTTTCAATTAAAAGAATAGTATAAATTTTATAATCATAAATTTTGTTTAAGACACCTTCTTTATTAACTATAGTGTGTACATGAAAAAGGAAAGAAAAATGTTGTCTCAACATTTCGATCTGTCTGTTTTTAAATTTCATATCTTGAATGAAACATGTCGACGAGAAAAAAATATTACTTCAAGTTATAAACTCACACTCAAAACGCGGCTTATTAAGGAAGTGTGAAAGAAACTCTATCTACTTCTTGAGATCATGTGAATGGCTTTTGATATTGAAATAAATCAACCTTTGTGGTAATGTTGTTTTAATACTAAGATATGTGTTGTGAATTCAAGACAGATACATCTTGTTGTAATAAATTGCGGATTACCTGCAACTGTGCAGAATTTTTTAAAGTCTTTATTCTACTTTATTCATACATTATATATCATTAATCAGTGGCTGAACGAGTTTACTTTTTAGGTTGCCTCAAATTTTCCTTGCTTTCTTAAGACATCAAACTTCTCTTTCTAGGAGTTTAAATGGAAATTAAAGCAACATAGGGAATGCATTATATATTCAAAATTAGAGCATTAATGTCTTAAAGGAAAATCTACAAAATCCCTGAAAATGATTTTGATTTGAATTTATTTTAATTGAATGAACTTTTTTTTGTTGTTGTTGTTCTCCTAGTTTCATCGTTTTCAAATAATTTATTTGATCATATGAAATATCAAAGGTGTGAAATACTTTCACCAAAGAAAAATTATCTATCTAAAAAAAATAAATTCTAAACCGTGATTATGTATAAGGAAATTCATAAATGAAATAAATAAATGAAAATAAAATCTATTAGATCCTTAGTTGAATTAAAAGAAAAGTAGTTCTCATAGAAAACAATGATTGCTAAGTATAATAACAAAATCGCATTTCTTCTTCAGAATGCACTCATAAAAAGAAAAAGAAAAGAATGCACTCCTTCACATATTTCGATGTATTTAGTTTCATTTTAATTATGAAATCTGCCAAGCATCATTGTGATGTGGCGTGGAAAAATGTTGATTTCGATGTCGCCTTGCATGTTGCCCATATCATTTGACCATCATTCAAAATTACGACATCCTTGTCCGATAAGTTTCGTAGTTAAGTGGTTAAAATGGGAAATAAATCGTTACTTCTATTTATATGTAAACGATTTATAGTAAATAAAAAAAACACTCATACGTGATCAATATTTTTTTAATGAGAGTAAATTTTGAATGCAAGCTTTTTCCAATCAGTAGCGCAGATGAAAAGAAACTGTAACATTTAAGACAGCGCTTACCTGTTCTATTTTTGATCAATAATCAAGGAACCATTTAATTGTTCTTTTCTATACATTCAATAATATTTAAGATGAAGCTAATCACTATTTGGATAAAAATTGTATTTCACTGACTAGTGTTGTATTTATAACATTTAATAAAAAAAAAAACCATTTGTAATTTTGTAAGACTAAATTAAAAAGTATTCATTAGTATATTACTTTTCGGCGTATATGATTCGAAAACTAGAATTCAAAAAATATATATCAATTTTAATAATTTATCATCAATTTTTAATAAAAGTAACTGCAAAATATTTCTCATAATTATATCTTTTTTTTTCTTTATTTTCTCGTATACGAAGTATACAAAGAGAGTGTATTCTAATCATAGAAAAACCACCGTTTTCAATGCAGATTCGAGTACGAAAAACTCTCTTTTAGAATTATGTCGTCTGCCTATGATCACGATAAATCAAAAATGTTTTGTGCTAATTGGGTGAAATTTGATATAACTGTTTTAAATCAAATTTATAGATATCTGTCAGATTTTGAACCAAATGGATTCAGAAGTCTATCAGTCCAAATAGAAATGGGTCCGTTAATTTCAAAAGTAAAAAGTTAGATAAATAAAATTTGGTACACAATCTTAGCATCTAAAATTTATTTATATATAAAATTAGGAAGCAAATCCGTCAAGGGTTTGATTGTATACCTGTCCTTATTTCTGAGTCATGTAAGCATGATAATTAAAAAAAAACACGTCACGAATTGAGTAAATAAAATTGGTTCCCAGTTTTAGTATTTAAAGTGTAGACTTATTTGAATTAAATCTGACGAAATGTTGACCGTCTATTTGTCTGTCCTTTCCCATTATTGTAAACTTTCTAATTCAAAACCGCAGTGACTAAGAAAATGCAGTATGTTACACTATCTTTTGGCTATGATTGCAGTTCTGTGTCAAATTTTGGTTTCTATCGGTTGTAATAAGGGCGCCAAAATACACATTCTTTTTTTCAGTGTGTATTAACCGCATGCCAACCATTGTTCCCCCCTAAAAATTTCCAAAGATTTATCTTTTTTATAAGACAATCAATCGCAAAAGACAATCTCTCTTGTAAGTTCTTTAGTAACTGTTCCATGCCAACCGCACGAGGTTCCGAGGCACAATTTTCCAAGGCACACAGTTTTATTCGATGAAAAGAGGAATACGCGCTTATAAGAGTGTATCTGAGGATGTTTTGGGTAGATCATTTAATATTATCTTTCTATAACCTTTTGTTAGGATGACTTAGAGGCTATTTAGTTAAGTTAGTGTAATGTTCCATTTGGAAGTTACACTAGGCTATCTTAGATCAGAACTCCTACAATTGAATTTTGGTTAAATGACGTGGACGATACCTGATCTGGTAATTTCTAACTTTCATCTACACCAAGAGGAAGACTCTTGACCCGGAAGAATGCTATGTGCAGCCATCGGACCAGAGTAGATAGCGTGTATTTATAGTAATTGGATCTCGATACGGTGGTCTACAACAGGGCCAATGTGACATCAACTCTATTACAAACTATGTCACAAGATTTGAAAACTGAAAATTTCATAATCCGAAAGAATAGCATCTACAGTGACGTGTAATTCAAGCAAAATGTTGAATCTTCACTCTTTGCCGCTCCGTGGTTTCAAATATCTGTCTCATAAGTTAATATTAAGTTTTAAATTATCGATTCGAATCTTTTCAGGAGTTACCAATTTAAAAAATCACGATGTTTTCTTCTAATTATACAATTATTTTGATTTTTTATAACTTTTTCAGCTGATAATACTTTTAAATCTCTTCAACAATCTAAAATAAGTATACTAAAAATAAAAGTTGTCTACAGATCTTTCACTAATATATAATAATCAGCGCTTTGAAAAGCAGCCTCATCTTCAAATTATACATCAATACAAATCATAAAATTTATTATTATTTACAAATTCAATTTATAGATCTTTTTTTTAACTTTAACTTTCTTTTCTTTTATTTCCTTTTTTTTGCAATTATTGCAAATTATGCTAATGTCGAGGCTTACAGGAGAATTTTATTTAAGAAGGTGAGGCACTTTCTTACTTTTTGATCAGTGTTCAGACTTGCTATACAAACCTACCAAAGTTTAAAAAATAAATGCAGAAACGGATCAAGCATATCAGCTAAAGTTCTTGGGAGTCCTCTAAAAGAATCAAACATGAATTTATAAATTTCGATTATAAGATATAACTTTTTAAAATTAATTTAATCATAATAATAAAATTATTTTAATTTATAGTAGTTATTTCTATTAACAATAATTTTGAATTATATATCTTATCTATTGTTTTATTTTAATTACCAAGTTGATTAGTTTAATTAATCTGTGTTCCTAATCAATACATTTTGAAATCATAAGATGAATTTATGAAATTTATATCTGTAATTCGCATAGGTAAATATTAAGTATTACCGAAACAACTTATTATCCTTTGTACAATAGAAAGTATCTTTTTAACAAAGATCCTTTGATTATAATTGTCGAATAAATAAATATTATATTCAGCGAGCATTTAAGATAAAATAATAATCGAATTAATTTTAAATACTGAAATATGATAAAGAAATAAAGTTAAAAACAAAAATCACATGATTTAAATCTTCGTAAAGCCTAATTCATGTTTACTTTTTTTCCTTTTAGTTGTTCTTCTTAATATGCCACAATATATTATAAATCATCTCATTTCTTCCTTTTTCAATAATTTAGTAGCTTTATTGACATGACATTATTACAAAAGTGTTTTGAAAAAATATTCTATAAAATATTTCAAAATTAGTTGTAGACTGAAAGCAAATTCGAATTATTCTGAAATCAGATTATTACCAAAAAGAAAGTGAAACTAGATTACTTTATTCAACTAATCATGACAAACTAATACATTTTCATATATATATGAAATATTGCTCTTAAAATCTGACTCAAAGAACTATTTGAATAGAACACGATGAATGAAATTGAGTTCTGTTATGTAAGGTATAAGTTTCAAACCTTTGCTAATTTTAATTTTTGAATAACATGATACTCTAATACATTTAGAATAATTGGAATAATTTATTAGTTATAATCAATACAAAAATTACTTAGCCTTATTTTTAACAGAGTGTTTCAAAAGCTGAATAATAATATTTAAAATCATGCAAAAACAAGGCACAATGTTTGGAAGAAAAACTTACAAATATTAATAAACTAATCTAATATATAAAATTAAATTTTTGTTTGTACGTATTTTATGCGCTGTCGCATCGTCGTTCACCAAGCTCTTGCTCGAAGGTTATTGGCATAATACAGTTATTTTATCTAATATATAAAAATGATTTTTCGTTTGTTGGTATTTTATGAGCTGCCATATATATATATATATATATATATATATATATATATATATATATATATATATATATAATCATTTGAGTAATAAAATCAAGAAGTAGAATATTTATACTTCTCCTTCATACATCATTCAATTTTAATGAATATATTCATCGTTTCATCGTCAATAAGAAAATAAATATCATTCCTATTTAAACAAGATAGTTAATTTCAAATGATATTTTCAAAATTTTTTCTTCCGAGGCCCGCGACGCGCTTGGTACCAGCTAGACATAAAAAGCCCTATTCTTTAATTTGTCTTCTGACAACAAAGATCTGAAATAACATTTTACTTTCCTACAGACAAAAAATTATATCTCTGCTGATAAATTCGTTACAAGGAAAATCAGCAAAATTTTAAAATGATTTCAGCATAATTGTCTTTCGAGGCTTTACACATTACAGCTAACAAATTTGCTCTATCGCCTTTTACAGGCAAAAATGACTGTTTTTATTTGTTTTAAACACTGTAGCATCTGTATTACTTTAATAAATTGATTTTAGTTTATCCAGATTAACGTTCTTTTCTGCTCTAAATATATTAAAATATATAAAAAATATTTTAAAAATTTCTGAATTATATTTTTTGTTTGTTTGTTTCTTCTGGAATGTTTTGCAACTGAATATTCATAAAGTTAAATTTCCTTTCAAGAAAACTATTTTTTATGCATGTCTTTGACGAATATGATCTTACAAATTAACGTTGTCAGAGAATTAGCTTGTTCTTCTTCATTTGAAAATAATTTCTAAATTGCCTAATAAAATTTTCTTATGATTGCAAAAAGGGACGTTCATGAAAAATTGCGATTTCAGTTGATCATTTTATAATTTAATTTTTTCATTTATTCTCCTAAAAAGAGCACTCCAGATTGCTGTCATGAGTACTGTTTCATGCCTCAACATTTCATACATAGCATTTCTTCAAGTAAACCTACAGCCTCAGCTGCAGAATTATTATTATTATTATTTTGCTTCTGATGCTTTTAATTCTGATAAAGCTATTATTTTGTATTTTCCAATGTTTTTAGGAATAGCATTGCATCAACCTTTCCGGACCATCTTTTCTATAGTTTCGTAAGAGTAAGCGAATTATCACAATTCTCCATACTTTTATTTTATCTTAGCAAACGATGCAGATAAAAAATACAAACTATTTTTTTTTACAAACATAAATTATTGAAATGCTATATTACAGCTGTCTGCACTAAAGTTACCGACTAAATTTAAAGAATGATCAGAGCGAGGAATAAAACTCGCATTTGGTCAGAGTGCATGATCTTCCAAGTTTCCATGTTATTTGCCTTGCGTTATTTTGTTCTCTATGAAATTTAATTCCCAGATCTACTGCTTAAAAAAATTGTAATACAAATCTTACAAATGTGATGACTTATGCTCTTGCATAGAAATCAAAATAAATATATTTCATAGATTTTATTCTTTTTATTCTATTTTATTCTTTTTATTCTATTTTATTCTATTCTATTATTTTTTTAGATTTTATTATATTTCATAGAACTTTATTTTCATTGGAATTATCAAATTATTGGATGGAAGGATGAGTTTAAGTTTGCTGACTGGTTTTTTGGAAATCAGTCAGCAAACTGATATCACAACAACGACGAGAAAAAAAAATCAAATCAATTCCTCTTTATCTGAAATAATAAAGAATATTTACTTTGAATTTAAATGAAAGCAACGAAATTATTATTTTGCTATCCATTTAAATTGTGAATAGTGCTAAATTTGTTTATATATTACGAATTTTTGAGAAATTTGCTGTTGGAAGCTCGGTGAATACAATATAGAAAAGAAATTGCATGAAATATTTTTAGTCAAATACTATCCAAATCTACAATAACATATTAAATAAAACTTACTTTATTGTTTCTATTCTGAAAAAATTATTTTCAAATGATTATGTAAAATACACTATATGAATTTAGACCTCAATTGAATGTGACCTTAAAAATCTTTTCAATTTATAACTTAATATTCGTATCTTACTTTTTAAATTCTTTCTTAAAAATTACACTTCCATTTTTTTTAAAGAATGAAGTAAATGAAAGAAGACAACCAAGTGAAATAGAATCAAAATAATTCCAACGAGCGAAAGCACAGAAGGTAGTAATCAAATCAATAAATAATGATAAAAGTAGAGAAATTCAGAAATGATATTAGTAAATTACCAATATCTTTTAAGCCAAAAGGGTGAAAAGAATTGCCATTAAATTCTCGAGAAAAATTGTATCATCAGTCATCGATTTCCGGTGTCTGTAGCTCAATTTATTTTTAACTAGCCGCCTTTGGCGACCAGCTGGTTCGTCATGAGTAATGCGTTCTAAAATTTTCAATTAAATCACAAATTCATTAGCCTTGAAGTAATTCCGGGCCTTGATTGGCCTGAAATTAATATTTTCTTTAAGATGATGGACGGAAAGTTCTAAAAGAACATGTTTTCCTTATAATATTCTTTAATTTTATAAATCAGTCAGTTTTAACTATCGGTTATGCTCCCAAAATATGAAAAATGTTTTTTTCTGTGATGTTGCCAAAATATTAAATATGTTTTTTAAAGAAAGAGAAAAAGGGAAAAAAATATTGAATTAATGATACAGATATTGCAAACGATTATAGAAATATGCCATTAAATCGGGATTTCAATGCATATCCGGTCTAAATTCAATCAGGTGTACCGTAAATAAAGAAGATTTGTTGAATTAATTATTTAGATATTCCAAACGATTATAGAAACCTTTGCTTTGCATTTATTTTTTTAGAAAATATCACATTTTATATTTATTTTATTTTATCCAGTCACGTGCTAAAAAAACATGGTTAAAATATTTCTTTGAAAACTCGTTAAAAATAGAAGCTTAAGTTATACAGTAAAACACTGATACCTTAAGAAAGCTAATTTTTTAATCTTTAAATTGATGTAAAAATCTAGTTTGTGCAATAATATTTCCGGAGATTATAGCAGAAAAACGTCGAAATTTCGCTTAAAATTTTATTCTTCTAATTAAAAATTCAACAAAAGGGCTCCAAGGTGCACATTCCCGACCTCCAAGGTATACATGAACCAAATTTGGTAGCTGTAGGTCCAACGGTCTGGCCTGTAGAGCGCCAATACACACACACACATTGAGCTTTATTATAAGTATAGATTGTTGTTGCAAAAATTAGCTTTGCTACCATTAGGATAGGCTTGCTGAATAAAACTGGACGTGTGGACACTCTTCCACAAAAAGAAAAAAAAATAATGCAAAATTAAAAGAAAAAGTTTCGAGTTCCAAGCCTGTAATCCATGCCTATGTAAATGAGTGATTCTCCTTAATTACATTGTAAACAATATAGTTTAGCATCTAGTATTTCAAAGTATACGATTTTTTGAAAACTTTTAAATAATACTTTGTATTATTAGTTGTTATAAACCTTTATTGAGAAGAATAATTTATTAAATATTTTTAGAAAAATTTAAAACAATTTTCTTAAAGTGATTAAGCAAATGAAAACAATTAATTGCATGTAGTTTTAAAAGCTAATTTATCTTTAAATTGCAGGCATATGTAGTTTTTACTATGCATAGTTTAAAAAATAGTTTAACTGTCTATCATTTGCCTTTAAATAAAACATCTTTAATTAATTAATTAAATTACTGACATAATTAAAAACATTTTTAATTATG
>JAPMOQ010023642.1:18687064-18717625 GCA_026543055.1 Argiope trifasciata
GCATTTTTTAAAGGGATGGCTGGTAGAATGTTGGTTTAGTTTACAAAGTTGTGGGTTATGGCCCAGCACGCTTCCACAGCGTCACTAAACTCATAAAGCATTAGATTTTTGTGGTTTTGACTTCCAGTTTTAACCGAAATATTTTGTAAGAGCTAAGAACTCTTAAGTAAGAATAATGCTTCAGTAAATTTATGCTAAAGCTTACGTTTCTTAAAACTAAGTTTCAGGTTAAAAACTTATATTTTAGAAAAAAAAATTCACACATGAAGAATGAATAAATGAAAATTAAAAGAATAAATAACTATTTTTTAAACAATTTTAATTCTCTATTTCTCTGTTAAAGGCTCTTTCCTTGCAAATTGTTCCAAAAAGATTGAAACGCGTTTTAATTTTTTATCTATTACGGATAAGCAGGCACTGCAAATTCCGTAATTTTTTAGCATTAATTCAAGTTTATAAAAATAAAAATTTACTTTAAGTTAACTAAACAGTGTTATTATTGATTTTCAAAATGTTATTATTATTATTATTATTGAAATTTTTGTATGATTTTCCTAGACAAGAGCAAGCATATAAATAGATTTATTTTTTTAATGTTATTTTTTCTGCTTTATTATTTTAGAAAACTGTTTATCTCCGTTCTTTAAATTGGCCGAGTTACACTTAACTGAAAAGTACTGGCACATTAAATTAAAGGTATATTAAGAATTAGATACCAATGCAGAAAGACTTATTGAAAAAATCCTGTGAATTCTTACTAGGCTCACAATGTATTTGGAATATTAAGTTATATCACAAAGAGGTATCAATATTTTTTAAATACATGAACGCAGTTTGCCTGAAAATCGATATAAATTTGCTCAATTGAGTTATTAAAGGGAGAATTCTCTGACGATTTTTTTCTTTTAAATATAATATGCTCGCATAATAAACGTAATATGTCTAGTGATGAAACTGATTTAAAAATCTACAGAACTTTGAAGTCATAAAAAAGATTTTGCTAATAGAAATAATAATTTATTTTTCTTTATGTTCTCTTTCATAATTTAATTGCTTTGGAAGCTTAATTTGAATTTTAAGTTTAATATTAACTTTTTGGGATATTCATTAATTTTCAAACTTTGTCCAAGTTCTTTAAATGTGAGTTTTCTGCTTATTTTGGAATATTTTTGCTTCCTTAACAGAAGTCTTGCTTAAACTGTATTCGTATTGTTTCAATTAATAATATATTTAATTAGATTTACTTAAACTTTTAACAGACTAATCTTTAATTTTACAAATTAATGATTAATTAATAACTATGCATTCCAGTGTGTTAGTTATAATATTAGAGTTAGATTTTGGAAAGCCCAATTCTAAATCTGGTGTAGGTTTAAGTAAGTTTCTTTGAAATGTCACAATCCATGTTAAATCAGGATTTTAAAGAGGAAAATTTAAAAAGTTTTCGAATAGTAATTGTTTTTCTGTTTCACTTTATTGCAGTTAAAATCCAAAAAGATAAATCGTATTTTTCTATTCAAAATGATTATTAGAAATATTTTCTTTAAAAAACATATTGGTGAAGATAATACATTTTCGGGCTAATTTATGGGGATGCATTCCCGAAGATTCATGCAACCAAATTCCTACTAACTACATTTAGCATTATTTCAAGTGTTCAATCAAAAAGTTTCAAATGTCAAGTATTTTCATAAATTCGTCTCTGCAAACTATGATTAAAAATTTATTTATTCACATTTTTTTATTTTCCTCTTGAAATACAAATTTTTCAATAAGCGGATTTTTTTTTAATTAAAAAAAATAAAGATTTTTTATTTATTTTTATTCTTTTCACTTATTGGAAAATGTACGCTTCAGATGAAAATAAAAAATGAGAATTAATAAATTTAAAAAAATGTTATCATTATGTATGTGAATCAATAAGCCCGCAATGAAGCTTTATTAACTTGTAACATTCAGAAGATATTCAAATTTTGCTTACGACATTAATTTTCAACAGCTTCTTTTGGGTCAATCCTTTTCTACTGGAGATAGAGCAATCAGAACTCATAAGATTCATTATTGAGATATCACGAACCTTTTCGCATGTAACACATCATCAAAAGAAAAATTTCTGTTTTCGTGTAATACGAAGCTTCAAATGAAAAGCTTATTCCAAACAATTATAAAGACAATTTTGAGACTGAAAAATATATTCAAATTTTAAATTGTCTTGTAATTGATATAGTGAACACAATTCTTAATTTGTATATCGTTTTTTGTTCTTCTTTTTTTTTAAAAATGGTAAGAGAAAGTGCTTTCATTTGCTTCTTTATAACTAAGCCAATTTTAAAGATACGAGTACGCATTTTTTCGCGTTAGGAAGGAAAAGATTTTTTATTGATTCCTTTTAACCTCTGAGATCTTATATAAACTTAAAAAGGATAAAATTTTGTAAATTAATATATGGCTATTTCAATAACCTTTATTAAATGTTTATCTTATTTTGGACACTTTTCGATTCATAGTGTATATTTATTTCCAGGTAGTAAAACGCTAAAGCATGTTAAGAATTTTTTGGAACATCCTTTTTGCAGTTAAATGTTAGAAACATTAGCCTAAAAAATTAATCATTGCTCAAATTATCTACAGAAATGCGAATTTGAATAAAAGCGAATGTTATGCATCTCTGTTAAAAGAAAGAACCTAAAGACAGTAATTAAGTAGAAAGTGGAGAGGAGTGAAATAATAATGGAAAAGTCATTAGAAATTAAATGTTGTAATTATAAGGCCACAGGACTGGATAAATGCCCTCTGGGGTATGTGTCTATAATATTGGAGGGGGTCTAACACATGGTGTTACAATTTAATGATACTGCTACTTTCCCACAAGCCAAAATGAAAAAAAAAATGAAACCCCACCCTAAAAATCAGCAGGGATTGCTATCTATTTACACTACTGTTCCCAGTACTCTTTACAAAGGAGTAAGAAGATGAGATGAAAGAATAACAACAGGAAAAAAAATTAATTCATAAAAGCGGTCTGAAGATATACTTAAAACTGAACTAAATACCAAAGGCTAAAAACGAAAAACTATGAAAACAAGAAAAAAGAGAGAGAGAGATAACTTTTAGGTTTCCTCGATTGAAGTTAATGGGTGCTGGGAACTTAAGCAATCACAATATTTCCAATATTTTAAAATATCCTCAGTATTTGAATTTATTTTAATTGATTTGAATTTAAAATATAAAAAAATCATAGAAAATTACTTTTTCTGTCGGAAATGTTTCATCCATTCAATGTTTTTTCACAGAAATATTCTTAAACAATTTGAGTACTCAACGTTCTGCATAGTAGATGTAGTTCTATTTTTAAAACAAATCACTTGAATGTTTAAATCTGGCCAATCGAGCATATGCCTGATGAAACACTTCACTAATTTTATTTACCATAGTTTACAGAATACATTTCCGAGTATCTGGTTTGTTATTATCCGGCTTTCATACTATCCATTCTAGTTTTCTTTTATCCTGATTAAATGAGAAAGGCAAGACGTCTATTAGCTCATCTATTAAGGAATTTTTTCAAAACCTAAAAACTGTAAATTTTGACTCTTATCTAGGGTTATCAAATCATATCTATGTAATCATTTATCAGTGAAAAATAAAATCAATTTGTGGCAATTTTCTTGAGAATTAGGTCATCGATTTACTTTAATGTTTTGCTTAAGTTTCCTACATTTAAGTTGGGCATTATAGAATTTAAGTTTAAATATGAACAATTTATATCCTTTAACTTACTATTTCTCTAATAAATTCTTGGAACATGAAATGCAGGATATAAACTATAAGTACAGAGCTTTCTGTTTTAATTCGACGCATTACCGGCAACTGATTCTATGATTCACCGGGCCCCAGCTGCTTTCACACTGTGATAAATGGAGGGCTTAGTACTCGATAAGAAGAGAGAAAATACGTATTATAACAGTGAGTTTTGGAATAAAAACTTAGTCTTCTGGTATTGATGGGCAAAAAAAATTGGTATTTGGTGGGTTCGTTCCGCTTATACAGCTCTTTTGTTATCCGGCCAACCCTTCCGCATCATTAGGCGGGATATTTGGGAATGAGCTGTATTTTAACACGTTCATACTCTAATTATTATATATGCAAACACGGGACTAGAAAAATTCTTTTTGAAGTAAAAGAGAGTGAAAAATGAGAGTTTATTTTACCCGAATCCGATTAGGGACAAGTCGGCGAGCAATTGGCCTTGTTGATTATCTGCTCTGAATGGTGAGCAGAGACTATGGAGGTACTTTTCGAATTGAGGGATCCACTATACTTTTTTTTATCCTTATCAGAACTCCTGTTTTTGAGGATGCTGTATGAAGCGTTATTTTTAATTCATTCAGTGATAAAAATAATAACATTAATGAATTGACTATTCAGTTCATAACCACATATTTTTGAAAGTGACATGGAAACCTATTTTACGAATGAAAATTTTGAAAGAATCATTTTATTTAAATATGTATTTTTTTCCATTATTAAATTTGCATAAAGCACTTATATCTTATATTTAAAACATTTTAATTGCACTTTTTTTCTATTAATGTTTGCATGCATGGATCTTTAGCGCTGATTTTCATTGTGATATAAAATAATGTTATGATGTTAAACTAAATCACCAATTGAGATATTATTTGCTCTAATATTTTTTGCTTTTAAAATGATTCCTTATTATATGTATTTTTAAAAAGAAAAATGATTTCACGATAACAATAATTGCGGCAATAATCCTGAAAAGAATTTTTTAGGAATGTTGTTTTTTATCTTCTTACGGCTTGCCCAATAACTAATCAAGGAAGAAATGTCAATTTTTCTCAGTATATATTAAATGCTTCGATTTAAAACAAAACTTTCTGAAGAGCCTTTAAACCCGCCAAAATTTTGATATTCCTTTTTTTACCTGAATGTATCCTCAATTTTCATAAATTAAATAATCAACTGCATTGAATAAAATACTTAACACTGGTCATTTACTCAATATTTCAATATGCTAAAATATAGTTTTATTTCCTCAAAAAACAAAAAATGGATATGTCACAGGGAAAATCTCCCAAATACGATGTGTTTAATATTTGTGTATATTCTACAATAACCTGAATAGTTACATTATTTATATTTCTTTATATTTTAGATGAGATCGACATTGGCATTTAAGTGGCAATGTTATGATGGCAGATGTTATGACATAATTTATAAAATAACTTAAGAAACAATTTAATTAGTAGATAGATCAAAACTTTGAAATGAAGCGTAAACCCTTAAGATATTTTTTTTTTACTATTTCAGTGCGATCGTAGTAAATTTTATTGCTATTTCAATTTAGAGAGATACACTTATTTCAGCAAATACTGTCAACATTATGAGTTTATTTTATATTCTGAAAAACATGGTATTTCATTTATGAAACCCAGATGTTATGACATAATTTTTGTATTGTTTTATCATGACTGTCGTTTTAATGTTTATGTCTATAACTTAAGATTTATATAACTAACCAATCATTCATATTAGAGGAGATATCAGAAGAGATGCGATATCAATAAATTATTGTTAATGAGCACTTTTTCTTGGGCATCAAAATATAATACCATTTTAGCTAAACTAGTATAAGAATATTTAATAGCCTTTGCCAGTACATATTCACGTAATAAGGTTTTTAGCTGAATCTGAACAAAGCTGATTTTTTTTAAAAATAATTTTTTATAATTCAGAAAATTGGTTTAAAATTTCTAAAAAAACCATCTTTTTTTTTTTCAAAAGTTTGACTCTGTCAATCATTTTAACTACATTAATACTCGACATATTTATTTATGCATTTGAGATTAAATACATAATACAATTAAAAATTTATAATGATGAATTTTTCCTGAAAAAGCTTCAAATTATGCAGCGATTTCTAATTTACAAGTATTCGATTGTGGTGACATCCGTAAGTGGGCACTTAATGATCAAATTTTAAAGAAGAACTCATTACAAATTTACAGTGTTATAAATTCATTTTCTTAAATCCGTTTGATTTTTGTTTAAAATGGGGTTTATATTTTGCAAAGTATTTTTACCGGAAAAGATTCTTCCGAAGCGAATATAAAATGAAAAGAAGAAAGTTGAAGGAAGGCGGATTTTAGCCCCGGCTCTCTCACATGAGGAAGGAACTATACCCATCAAAATGATAGTGTCATTTCCATTATTCTACATGAGTAAGTATTTATTGGTATGTTCTGTTTATTCAAAAACAGGTGTAAAAATTTACTTATTCCCTGTCTTAATATTTTTAAAAAAATTACCGTTATAAGATATTATACGCTTGTAACAATTTTAGATAATTATTATTTTATGTAAAAGCTTATTTATCCATTTATTTAACTTTATTTGACCTAATAACTTTACAAGACCAATAGCTTGAAAAGTTGTTAGCGAAAAGTATCTTTCTGAATATTCGAATCAGTACTTTTCTTTTACATGCGCCAACTTGTAAGCGAAATTTTTATTATTTCTACTAAAATTTAATCAGCTTATTATACGTCATTAGATATTAAAACTTTAATTGAAGTGAACTAGCTTGCAGCCTTTCTTATGCGCACTGAATTATTAAATTCTTATTTTAAACATCCCCCCCCCTTCTTTGTGTTAGATGCCTGATTGTTCGTTTCTAATCAGATACTTCGTTTTGGCTATAAACATAACTAAGCCGTATTACGTTTAACATTAAAAATGTAATAATAATTTAATTTTAATAAGAAATATGACAGCATAATAGTAGACTGAAGAAATAAAATAGTTTTAACTGTAGATTAAAATAAATTTCATTAATTCAACTTTTAATTGATTGAATTCGTATTACGACAGAAGTAAATAAGTAAAATTCTAAACTTTTTTCTTCTTCTGGCAATGGTTTTTTAATCTTCTGCTTGAGAATTAGAAATATTTTAGGTTAATATGAGATTCATAAAAATTTTCCACTAACTATTGGAAACTATTAATGTTTATTAAAAAAATAAACACATTATATCTGTTTATATCGGATCTCAAATTTGTATTAAATGAGTGTTTAATAGAATTTTCTGTTTCTATAAAAGCTTTTATTTATTATTTCTTTTTTAAGAGCTAATTATACTGTCTGATTTTCGAGTCTTCATTTCAGCGATATAAAACAAAACAAAAAACGTTATAAACTTGTTTATTATTCAAAATATTTATTTCCATTTGATTCGCTTAATTTTATGTTTTATGTTCGCTAGAGGTAATATTGGAATGGAAATACTGCGCCATAAAAGATTTGCTTTATATGGGAAACTCGTAGAATACTTCGATACTTACGCTTGTGTAGTACGAAACAAACCTGTCTAAGTGTCTCATTAAACCACGGTTCAAAGTATTAAAAAAAAAACCCATTTCGGTGTAACCTTCATTAACTTTTAAAGAAGATCATTGAATGAACAAATTGCTCCTTTCCTTTAACTATAATTTAAGGGAATACCAATGTTTCCAAGGCGACATAGTATCTTCGGGGGTGGGCTAGGGATTCTTCAAATAAGGTCTCTTGATTTACTATGCGTCACTTACCATTGTAGAAGAGAGCCTGCTTTCTTTCAGATTCTCCAGTATTTGTGGGTTGAAGCTGTAGTTATAATCATTTGTAATAATTGCCCAGAAATATTTGCTAAATGTCATTCCGCTTTGCTAAATAACAGTTTTACATGTTACATTCTTTTATTTACTATCAATTAATGTTTCTTTTTCTTATTCATTTTCCAGTTTTGCTGATATGGAGAAACAGGGGTGTGCTATTTTTAACTCTTTTATAACTGCTTTTGTGCAAATTATTACAGCTGATATCTCATAATGGAACAATAGGGCGATGGACTTCGTTATTTTGAAGCTTGAATAGACCTTAAGAAAGATACCTATATTAGTCTTCCCTTCAAACTTCCACACCACACCAATGGAAGGAGGTCTCTGAATCTCATCTTTTATCTAATTAGAATTAATCTCGTGTAATCATTTATCCTACCAGGATATCAGCTTTAGAAATAATGTATTCACCACGAAGTCACGACAACTCTTGATCTCAGTAGCAAAATCAATCGGACTGGTGGCTTGAAGAAGGGAATGAATTCAAAAATTATTTTCCTATTATTTAAAACGAAAGCAAGCAAAAAGCTTTCAGTTTTTCTTATTTATTGTTAAGTTAAATGAACTTGTATGAGAAATTCTTTATATCAGGGTTTACTTTTTTATAGCTAACAAGAAGCATTTATATAACAACTAATGTTATGTGGGTGCTCAGCAGTGCTGTGCTTGTACTTCACTTGCAAATAAATCATCTGTGTTTTCACTTGCACATTGACAGTAATGACCTGAAAAAAGTGGCCACTATCACTTTCATTTATCATGAATGATTCATCTGGCATGGACAGTTTTATCCATGTAAATATGGGCGGATAGCTCATAAAAGCGCTATTATGGGTCACAAGGGTTACTTGTACCATGATACTTCAATTACGATATTTTTCTTGGCATAATTTTTTTTTTTTTTTTTGCAACGGAATATTTTTACAGGTCTATTTTTAATTCGGTTTTGATTGAAATTTACAGGATATTTCAATTTATATTTCTAAAATTATATTTTTAATTGAAAACTTATCTATATTGCGAAGTTATTTTTTTGAAGAAATTATTAATTTTTACAAACCGAAAGATTTATTCATCAGCTAAATTATTATCAATTATATTTATAACCGAACCTTATTTGATCTAAAAACCTTTACACACACATGCAATAAAAATAATGCTATTATTCACCATTGGTTTATTGATGATATTAAATTTAATAACTTCATTTTTTTGTTTATTTGAAATCCAGTTTATTTGAAACATATTCTTTAAATAATAAGTAATGAGTGGTATCTTTCATCTTGTTTACAATTGTGCTAAAAAACATCACTGCAAATTTCAATTGCTGTAAGAATTTTTTCGATTCCTGACACATTATAACTCCTGACAGATAAAACAAATGAATAGAAGCCTAATTTAAAACAAAGCGTTTTACTACTTACAAATATTCTCCTTATCTATGTCCACTTGTACTTGCGCAATATTTATTAGAAGCCTTCTGAATAAATACAATGCCTACTGTCATTTACATTTTTTATTTATCTTGATGATATATCGATTTACTTTAAACAAGTTATAGATCTTCTTATCTACGTTCGCTTGCACTTGAGTAATATTTAATAGAAATCTTCGGAATAGATATAATGCCTATTGGCGTTTACATTTCTTATTTATCTTTATGATATATCGATTCAATTTAAATACAGAAAATTAGCTTGTTTTTATTTATTTTTTATATATTATTTCTAAGTCTATTAGTGAAATACACAACGACAAATATCTGGAGGAAAATTTTTGAAAAACTTTATCGGAGCTATGAATAACTCTTCTATAGAATCGAAAACCATACTGAAAATCACTCAAAAGAATTTTTTAAATATCTTGTAAGTACAGTAAAGATTTGATACAAAAAACGGATTAAAAATTGCTTTTAAAAATATTTGTAATTATTATTCTAAATAAATAACATTTCTAGCAGCAAGTGTAGTTATTTACATTCATAAAATAATTGACGATATCTATTAGAAAATTTACGATCAACCTGATCATAAGCAGGCATATAAATTAATTTACCTGATAAATTAAAAATATGAGGCAATTTATTACCTTACTAATGCAATACTTTTTGTTATTTTACAAATAAGTATCTCATGCCTGAAATTACTACATTATTCTACAAAATATATATGCAATTACATTTTAAAGATTTGTTTTACGATTGCATAGATGTTTAATAGATAAAAAATATTGAAAACCTCAGTTTTGATTTCACCCATCTAGTATTTTTATAAATAAAACTTAAAAAATCGTGTATTACAAAGCATAAAAAATATTCTTTTTCAACAATCAACAATTATCTAAGTCAATAACCGTAGACAAGGCCGGAATTCGTTTTCTGTTTATTCCTTCAGATTTAATGAGATTAAGCATTTATTACTCTTAAACTCTCTTTTTTTTTTGGTTGGTTGGAAACTGTGAATTACCTGATATATCTAGGGCTTTTTTTACTGTAGTGACCAGACCTTTGATTCTTGACAGTTCATAATCGGATTGATTTTTATTCCAAATTTTAAAAACCAAGTTTCAGTTTTGAATCACATGTGTGTTCAGACTTTTACTTATAAACAAGTAGTCTATATATACAAAAATAAGGGATTTCTGAAATCAAATTTAAAATAAAAGTCCATCAAAGCTTTTTTTCCTCAATTTTTACTACGTGTAGAGAGAGTAACATCAAACTAATGTAATCTGTATGAAGAATCAATTTGGAGGAAGATAAAAGTACGACTGAAATATTTTCTATATTTCTTTATCTCTTCTTGCTTTGTTTTGCTGTTTATACAGAGTTTACTTTTTAATTGCTTTAAAAAAAAATTTTAATGAAAAAAAATTCGATTTCGCCTTTACAAAATTTGAGTCCCGGGTTGTTTGTTAAAAACTGCAGATTGAAGTTCGGAATTGCTGCTTTCTGTGAGTGCCGACGTCCCGTAATGCGTAATGGATATGCGAATTCAAGCTTTTCCGCATTCAGTTGTTTGATATTCATTTTTTTGTTTGTTTTCCCATGGCTCTTTTTTTTTTTTTTTTTTTTTTTTGCTAATTCGAAGCCATTTTGATAAAATTATAGATACGCACACATAGTTATATGAATACATTTGTCCGTCTCCCTTTTTTTAATACTTGGGTGAATATTGCATTTTTATACAACCAATACATAATTTGTGCAAAATCATGTATATATCTTCAAACATTCGGGTGAAAATAGGTGAAAAAGTAATATTTTGAAATCATTTGTCATTATTTAAACAATAATTTCACACCAAGAATACACTATTCAGTCATAAATAAAAAATTTTAATTTCGTATTTTAAGACGCATTTAGATATTATTCTTTTTATTTTTAACAGTCTTTTTAATTAAATTGTCATGATATATTTTAATAATTTTTTCATATTTAACTTGATAGGCGTTACCATGTTTAAGTAAATGTAGCGTAACTATAATATTCAGTTAGAATGCTGTTTTAAAAAAAGATATTTAGGAAGATTTCTTATCATAACTTCTGATGTATAATTTTTAGAGCAATAGATAGGAAAGAAGAAGATTTTGTTCTTGATGTAACCTTCCTGTAAAGCAGGGGTCAAATTGTGATTCACACTAATGACATCTGTTCTCTAGTCTTTCCTGTATTTACTAAAACAAACACAGGGAATATTTTTAACTTTCACTATGTGACACATTTTGTAATAAAAGCCGTTCTACAAAGACAAAGATTGAGCATTCCTTTTGGACAGATATTTTTTCAGAATTTTGAAGGAATTAGTAGAAAATTTGATGAGGCTATGCATTTTTGCTGTAACGAAAATGAGTCATATTTCATTCTAACTCTTTGCTGTTTTGTGCTACAGTATTCATATGAATAGAATATCATGAATCCATATTTCACAATTGAAAATTCGCTGGCTGAATACGTTTATTTGTGTTCGTAATCATCTTCCAAATCAGTATATTTCCAAATATTTAAATGCTTTAAAAAGTTAAAGCAACTAAGGTACATTAATTAAAATAACAGGTGATATCCTGGAATAAGTCGAAGAATTCAGGAGTAAAGCTCTGTTTTATGCTACTTCCTTTTGAAGTACTGAAATATTCAGACTTTTTGTCAAATCTTTTATAGCCATAATTATATTTGCTATAGTTTATCAAAAGTGTAAAAGTGCATCTCGAAAATCAGGATTCATTTCCATCATATTTAAGATTTTTCTTCAGTAATAATGCTGAAAACAACTGAATACAGATATCTATGTATAAATTAAAAATTATAAAGTATCTTATGAATGCTATAAAATGACATAAAAATTATATTTGTTATGTTTTATGTGGAATAAACGTCGCAATTTATTAAAAACGGGCCTATATTTTAGTCATGAATTATAGTTTAATTATAAAAAAAGTTTAATAATATGAACTGAATTAATACTAAAAGTTTTAAAACACACTTTTATTAATGTATTAGAAAGTTAATTTTTACATTCCAGTTATTTTCTATTTTTAAATTTTTATTTGTAATTATCATTATGAGAATTAAGGAATCATTGATTCAATTTTTTTCCTTCAATTTACTACCAGATGGACCCTCTAGAATATAATCAAAATCAAATTAACCGATTAAATGATAACTATGTTCTGAAAATTATAAACTAGTATATGATCATACAAAATGTGTAAATACAAAAAATTTTATGAGCGAAATTGCATAAATCTAAGTATAAAATATCCCAAGTCAAATAAAAATATGCTAAAATTCTTCAATATCTTTTCTATTCTAAGACTGACGATTACTTACTTTTAAATAAGAAATTGTCAGGTGATACATTAACCAATTGGAAATTAAAAAACTGGAAAAAATCCATTGCAAGAAATTTAACAGTATGTCAGTAAATATATGATTTCAAGAATTGTGTTCTGCACTTTTTCCGCAATACCATTTGAAGATGATGCGATTCTTTTCAAAATAAGGAGTAAAATGCTTATGAGGCATAAATTGAAAAATGTTCTTTATTGCTTGCATATTTTTTGAAATGTTTTTGTATTGAAATAATTCATGAAGGTGGATTAAATGCAATTTAATGTGTCTCTAAGCACATTAAACACCAAGAGGAAACCTGAAGTATTGATTTGATACTTTTTTTAATAAGATATCGTGAAGTGAAGACTAGATAACACCGATTGACAAAAAGTATGGCTTATCACTAATTTATCTAAAAATGTTAACATTTTTATCTTGAAACATAAAAAATTATCAAAGATATTAATACAGAATTCATTGTGTTTTAATGAAAAGGGTTTTCAATTACCTACTTTTTTTCATCCATCCTAGGCTATTAGTGTTTATATTAGGCAACTGACACTAATATACACGCTTATAAATAAAATAATGCTAGAGGTCAAAACCAAGTCAATATATTATCGCAAATTACATAATGGTTGGATTACAATAGTATCCATAACTTGGTTTTTACTTGTAAAAATTGGATTTTTAAACTACTTTTCATACTTACTAATATATCAAGATTTGGGAGTTTTCTTCTTTGAGGTATTCTAGATGACAATACATTATTTTAATATTTTTAAAACTCAATACTAAATTAGTCGAATGTTTAGTTAAATATTGTTTCCAATCACATGGAACCATTTTAGGGAATTAGAGAATTTTTTTTAAAAAAAACTTCTTTATATTTATAAGGAAGTATAAATTAAAGATTTAAAAGTAAAAAGTAACTAAAATGTGAAAGTCAGATTTTTACTGCAATAAAAAAGTGTTTTTAATAACTGTATTAAATTTATCCTCTCAATGTACAGATATTTACATTATAATCCTGGAGTTATGATTTTATTAACTATTCTTATTTTTAATACTTTGAAGTTGAAATAATTTTAATGAAACGTTTTTCTGCTTGAATTTATTATTTCTTTCCAAAGTGCAAAGTGTTGTCAACTAGTATATATATGTATTTGTGTCTGTAACTTTATTTCTCTTATTCATAACTTCAAACAGCTGCCTTACTTATCAGATGGATTTCACTGACTTTATGGTCAGTATGATTTGATTTATAATTAGTTTTCATTCAGAATTATTGACTAGAATGCACTAAGTGGCATTTTGCTATGAAAAACAATGTAACTGATTATAAAAAGGTCAAAGCTTGATGTATTGGGACAGCACATCAAAATCATATTTTTTCAACCCCCCCCCTTTTTTATTTTTAGTTACTGTTTAGTATATGAAGAATGTAAAGAAAAAGTATTGCAATCGACACAAAAAAATCACTCTTGAGATATCAATGCTTGTCCCCGTTTTAGACCTTTCCGAGCCTATATAAAATATTTTTGAAATTATGTCTGTTCATCTATAGGCAACACACTGCACCCTCTTGCCTCGGCCTTGCAAAATACCGCTCCAGGAAGTCTATCTATTTGCAACCAAGAGACCACATTAATTCAAAAGCAGTACATGTATAATAAAAGTCGGCGCACAGTTGCATTATAAAAACCGTAGAAACAAATTTTGGACCAAATCATTCAAATGAAAGATATATCTTTTGTTTTTCTGTCTTTTATATTATAGGAACCGGATACCAATGAAATTGGGTACTTCATCTTGACCCAGAAATGCCAATGAACATAAAAATAAGAATCTGATCCTTTCTTGTACTCCAAATTTTGGTCTGTAAGAACAGGACCAATGCTTCCTTATTTTATGAATTTAAACACGAGAACATCGGAGAAAAGATACATAAAATGTATTATGAATACGATTTTATTGATAGTAAATAAAAACTATTTTAAGGAACATCGAATCTTTAATTATAAAAAATGAAAAATTTCCTATTTCAGAGCATATTCTAATATTTTTATAAAACATTTTATTTTTCCCTTATCCTTGCTGCGTAACAAACATGTTTTATGATTATATATGTATAAATACAAGTAAAAAAAGTTTTAAACAATTATTTCTATTACGCAACTATATTAGATTAAGTTAGATGATTATTTTTTTACATTGAGATCAAGAAATTATTTTGATTAAAACCTTACATAACAGTCTAGTGATTCCATGGAAATATAATTTTTATAATTTAGGAGGTAACAGAAATTAAGCAATATCTCTTTATACCTTAAGAAATTCTAACTATCCCTCATGCCATTTTATGCTCAGATACTCCTCAAGCAATGATAAGACCATTATAATGTTCCTCATTCAGAGCTGGCCTTCTCTATGCCTTCTCTACACCATTTGAGGTCCTAAATTTTTAGCTAAGAAAAAAAACCTAACATTTGCATATTTATTTAATTTTTTTAAATTTTTATTTTGTTTTTGCTATTAATTACTTCAGGAAAATTACAATTTTTCCAATTTCTTTTGCCATACTTAGTATAGCAAGAACGTTTAAGCGTTATACCCATATACTTGACCGAAGAGAATCTTTTATTAATTTTAATTTGCTGAAAGAAGGTTCAGTGCTTATTATAGATACTGGCAATATAAAGAAAAAAATTTGCATCATTAATACATTTAGAAATCAATCATTATAATTATTAATTAGTATATGTTGCAATATGTGTTGAGCGTTATTTACATCTCTCTCATTCAAAATCAAATCCCATTGCGAAGTAATTGGATTAGATTATCATTTACATCATTATTATAAAACGTTACAAAATTTTTGGAACAATTTTCTAATTTGTTTTTTCTTAAAGTTTTTTGTCTCAATGATTAATTTGAAATGCTTTTGAATCTGTCCTATCAGTACAATACCAGTATCCATTACAGAATTAAAAAATAACATCTAAATTCCTCAACCAAGTTTACTACAATTTCATCTTCTGCTGTTCCGAAATATATATTTTTTTCTTTTTCGAATTGTTTTTTCAAGAAAATTTTTCTGAAATATTTAAACTACGCGCTATCACTTTTGCGTCGTTTAAAAACGAGTTAAATTTCGTTCTTAAATTTCGGATTTCAACTTTAATTTTATTGAATAAATTAAAAGCCCAGTAGAAAATAATTATTTTTATTTTATTGTGTAGTTTATTGGCGCAAGAGCCACGTTTGGCTATACTGCATATTTTAATTTGAAATGGCTTATTAATAGCTAATTTTTGACAATATTGTAAACCATTTTATTAAGCATAAAATAAGTGGCATTTCTTTATTGAATTAAATAGACTTTTAGCTTCAGAACCACTGTAATATTGTTATTTGCATCAATAAATTCTTCTAGGGCATTACACGTTTTCTCAAAATGTATATACACTGCTTTAATCTATTTTGGCTTCCTAACGAGTGTCGCATACTAGTTTGAGAGTAATGCTTTTGTATATTTTTCAATCTTTTAGTAGATGCAGAAACTAAGCAATACAAACATTGCAACCACCAAAAAAAAGTAATATATACTGCTAGTAATGACATTACAAATCAATAAATTAAAAGAGTATGATACGCCAAGCACACACATAGATTGCATGAGAGCAATAGAGAAATTTTGCTAGATTTTACACTTTTATAATATCCCTTTCTTATTTCTACCGTTGCCGTATTCCTTCTCACTGCAATCCAAAATATCTAAATAAATCTACATATTATTTTTGACTAAACGTTTATATATTCACCATAGGTTTGGCGCAGCATAGCTATAATCTGGCTTTTGCGCCATTAAAATCCAAATCCAATCAAGTATTTCCGAATAGATGTTTTGCTAATCCTTCTCCAGTCACATCAGTTATTTCAATAAACCCTATAGATGACTCATTTATACTTAACCTCTTCTCTTTAAAATTTATATACCTAATAAAGACTAAAATTTTTTTAATGGGAAATATCAGAAATAGAATCCATTTAGATATTGTAATTCGTAGCTGCTTTTACATTATCTTTAATTTTGTTAAGAATTTCATTTCCTGAGGTAGGAATAATTAAGTAGGAATGTAATGTATAAACTAAATCATTGATAATTTAGTTTGTGGAATTTTTTATTCTGTTTATATCATCCATAAGCACAGAGTTGTATTTACTTAGCAATTCGATTACACTTTAAAAATTTCCATTATTATACGTTCCTATTATTTTGTGTGTTCCAAGAAGTGGTAGATTATTACACGTTAAAAATAGAATCACATCTACAATTCTTTGAAATAATAATTTAAATCATGCCGTTTCCTTGCTTATTTATATTGATTTGGATTTATTTTATCAACAGTCAAATATAAATTTAGTCATTATACTAATTATTTCTAAAGTGTGCATTGTTAGGAATTAATCGCTTAATTTATAATCGTTTTACTTTTTGTTTGAACAAACTCACACAGATGCACACATAAAAAATATTGCATTAGATATAGACAAAAATAGTTATCTGATGATTTACAAGTCTATTCGAACCCAACCTCAGCCTCGACTTCTGCGCGCCGGGCACACCGCTGTGTCTTATCGTGTCTAAAGGGGATTTCCTTATTCATGAATGAACTATTACCGCCTTTTTATAGATACCGCAGGGATCTTTGCCTAATAAAGGCGTCAGTCGATGCTCAGCAAGTCATATGGAAACAAGCTTGTAGACTTTTAGAGTGTGTAATATTATTATTGTTCAGAAAACTATTTTAATTCTTGAGCACAGTGGGGGACCCCTCAATCGCGGGGATCGGGTGCATAGTACCCCCTAGACGGCCGGCCCTGTCCTCATGTCATGATGATTATTTTTTACATTCATACCAAAGAAATATGTTCATTAAAACCTTAGTTAGTTTAGTTATATAAACGTCCCGTTTTTAAGCAGCTCTAGAGCTATTTTGGGATGTACCTCGTAAGTCTGAACCACGGTCAGATGACGAGGACGACACCGACCCCCCCCCCCTCTCCAAACATCCACATCAGCGGGTGGACGTTTGGTCCCGAACATGGCCGCTTACACGGCAGAATAAAGCCTTGAACTTGAAGCCCTCCGGTTCCGAAGCCGAGACCTTACCACCAGGCCACCACAGCCCGATTAAAAACTTAGAAAACAGTTAAGTGATTCCACGGAAATCGAATTTTTATCATTTAGGAGGTAATAGAAATTTAGTTATAGAATAAGTTTAGTAAGATTTTAATTAATTTTTTATGCCTTAAAAATTTTCTAAAATTAAGGTACTTTTAGAATTTAGATTGTATATGATCTCTAAAATCTAAAAGAAAACAAACATCCCATTATGTAAGCAATTAAAAATTATTTTGCAGTAAGTTGGGTTTTTATTTGCTAACTTTGCGACAAGAAGTGCTAAATGTTTTTGATATTATTTTTACAGGTCTCTTTAATTCATATTTCTTCTTCTTCTCTTCTTAAAAAATGTATAACCTCTTTGAAATAAATTTTTATCTTGCAAAGCTTCTGTATAACTACTATTTTTCAAACTTAAAAATTGTCAACATATAAAATATTATTTCTTCTAGAGCGAATGGTGAATAAAAATTAGACAAGAGTCGTGAAAATTGTCACAACACTTTTTTCAATGTCCTTTCTATATTTTCAATCAAAACTGTTTGAAAGTATCTACTTGTTTTTCATTGAAATTTGCTAGATAAATATTGTTAGCAAATATTTATGAAAGATCTTGCTTATTGAAAAAATTAATAAATGCTTTAAATTCAATTGCATTATAGTTCTTTTTATTTAATATTTCATTTTATATGAACATTCCACCTTTAATGGTATGCTAAAATTCTTCTAATAGAAATGAATTCTCTTATCTACTGTTACATATTTTTTTAGAAATTTTTTCGAAAAGAATACAAACAATAATAGTCAGAAAAATAATCAATAGTTGATAAGTTTAAAAATCTCTTTCAGAGATGACGTATATACATCAATATTAGAGAAAACAATTTTTAAAGCAATAAAACATAAATATTAAATACTTGAGAATTAAGTACCAATCATGCTATTCGTTTATGAAATCGCGTGTTGATATACGATGCCTCTAAAACATTCATTTGTGTAATCAGATGGCGCATGTTAAATTTGTATATTCCAATCATTAGTGTAATGTTGATCTTGGAGAGAGATCACCCTCGTCCTCTAATCATGTATCAAATTTACGAGGTCCATTCCACCATGTCTCTTGTGTGGCTTCAAAAGAAATGTTACTCTGGGGATTCAAAATTTTAAAAAATATATGTTCTGCTAATACTTGCTTGAATGTTGCAAATTTTTGCGAAATTAAAAACCAAATTATGAAAGATAATTCAAGATGAAGTAAGAAACCGAAATAGAAAGGATTTCATGATGCCATGCAGTAAAACTCAATGAATAGAGCATTTAAATGCATCAAAAGTTTCAAAAATATATACAATTTTATTCACTTAAATGGGCCTCTAAGTTTGTGCTAGAATATGTTACCGGATAAGAGAGTGAGATTTATAACTCCGGTTTTTCCCGTTTAAAGAAAAACTTATTAATCTGAGAAAAAGACTTTAAATATTTGTAGATATTAAAAATATGTATTAGAGGAATTATAAAACATTGCACCGAATAAATTACAAGTCAGAAATAAATTTTAAAAAAAGCCTAAGTTTGCAAAAGTGTTTTACAGTCCTTTTTACATGTGATTGAAATTTTTGGAATATATAAAAGATATTTTTATAAATAAAGATTATAACTGGTAAAATTTCCATGTCAATATCTGCATTAGTTTGTCGTGAAATTCAATTTTACTGGAAATAAAAAAGGATTTATCAATAAAATCTGTACGTAGTTTTCTGTCAAACAGCATTCGCGGACTGAAAAAAAAAACTTATAAAAATTTACTCCACGATTTCAAATGTTATAATGGTCTATTTTAAAAAGCAGTAAAAATTAAATTTGAATTCAACATTTTGTCTCAGTTTTAATACCTAAAACTTCTTAATTTAAGGTTTTAGTTTGAGGTTAATATCTATTTGAGCCCGAAAAATCCTCAACCTTTCTGGGCTCAAACTTAGCCTATTTTGGATAGCCTAACTCAATCTATGTTATGCCAATAAAACCACTGTTATCTATTTTACACAGAATAAAGTACAATTCGAATGAACTAATTGATTAAATACATACTGCAATGCTCACAAGCATTTCTAAAATATAGGCAAATTTTTGTTTTAAATTCTTCTCAAAAAAGAAAGAGACGCCTGTACAGGAATATAAAATAAAAGTAAAAGGGTTCATTAAAAATAAATGAATGTAGTTCCTTTTATTAAACCACTTAACTGTTTCTCCCGTATGCTATAAATACTTCGATTTATCGAATTTTGATAGTTGTAAGCAAAAAATAAACCAATCATGATGATTACAGTTCAATATTAAAATTGTTTCCAATACATAGATAAGTCAAGCATTTAGTGGATTTCCATTTGAATCAAAATAAGAAAATACTCCCAAAATAGAAGGTGTCATCTTATTAAATACTAAAGAAAGTAAAACAGTTAAGCGGTTGTTATATCTGTCTTCAAGATACCATCAAATTAAAAATCCAGGTTATATTTCTTAGTTATTTCCTTGCTATTTCAGAATTTGACAAAAGCATATACAATGAATATTTTAATGTTATCAAAAGTAACCTTACTTGCCTGTGACAAATCATAGTTTAATAATATCACAAAATCAAATTTAGTATGTTCCGCCAAGATAAGTTGATGAATAATGAGATAAATGCTGTTAAAATATTGAGTAATAGTTGTTAGTTTTGAAATCTGAGCGGCGTTTTCTTTTTATTCAAAGAGGAGCAGAAACATAGCATTCGTTTTTAAGGACATCGTTTTAGTTTTAGAGTATTAAAGTCCCGTTTTGAAGCTATTCAATGATTATTTGGGAACGACCCTCATTATTTAGAATCGTAGTCAGACAACGAAGACTACATCTCAGCATCCAAATATCCACTTCAGATTGATGGAAAGATATTTGATCAGCGACAAACTGAATGAGTATCAGTCTGTGAAACTTTCACGATTCCCCAAATGTCTGGTCACGGAGCCGAGACGAAAAATGTCATGGATCAAATGAACTAATATCAAAATAAGTTTAAATAAGAAAATTAATTTACACTAATTTCCGGCTAAAATGAAGCATTTTATTTGAAATTTCGCGAATTCAAAGTCATAACACTGTATGATTGGATAGTAGAGTTCGATTTAGATCTAAAATATCTGGATTTATTGATTTACATACAGTATCTTAACTATTATTCTGTATATTGAAAACTCTCTACATCAGTAGAAGGGAATTAAAAAAAATTTCAGCTTTATTAGATAGACTGAATTTATCTCTATGTATAAAAGCACAAGTTGTTTCATGAAAATATTTGCATCGGACTTATTTTAAATCCTACGCTAATGAAATTGGTATAGTTGCTTTCAATTCATCAGGATTTCATGTGATGTTGTCAGAATTTCAAAATGTTATCGTATTTCAAAATTATAAATAAAAAATATCACAAAATAATAAATAATCTTAATTTTCATGTTATACATAAATACAATGGCGCAGCTGAGGCTGGTGTACTTATATGGAAAATCTAAAAAAAATATTAAATGCATTTATCTGGATCCATGCGATAAAACTATGATTAAAAATCGATTTCAACAATGTAATTGAATGTTTTTGAATACGTAATGTTTTGAATTTAAAATAATTTAACCTTAGTTGGTTTTATTATATAAACTTCTCTTTTAGAATCAACAATATCTATATTGCAGCAGATTTTAATTTTGAAACACGGTTAGAGAACGGAGACAACGCCTGAGTTAACATCCCCCTATCTACTCCAAACGTCCCCATCATACCGGCGGGAAGCTATTTGACAATGACATATTTAATTTGCACCAGATTTACTTAGACATCGTTTGTTTTGCGGAATCAGGTCTCGAGCTTAGAACCCTCCAGTGCCAAAACCAAGATCTTACTATTAGGCTATAAAATGGCTTACAAATCTTTCAAATAACAGTTCTGATGCTCAAATCACAAAATAAAAATAAGTAACTCTCAGAAATATGTACATTTTAATGTAGCACAATTGGAATGTTAAAATTTTATTAAAAATTCTGAAGTCATTATTAATTATTAATTTAAATCATGTTTCTATATTGCATAGTTTCTTTTAGTTTTCCTGGAAATGGTCAAAAAAATGAATTATTAAAGCGAGATAAAACTTTAGTTATGATTCTAATATTCTTATGCATCTCCCCAAAGTGCCTGTTAAAATGATCATTTCTTGGTTTTTAGTGCATGGAAGCGATGCTTACCACTGAAAGTGAAAAGTGCCGCAGACAATCCAGAAAACCAAAGTGTTCCAAGTGCAAAAATCACGGTGTGGTTTCGTGCATCAAAGGGCACAAGCGTTTCTGCCGCTGGAAAGAATGTCAATGCCACAGCTGCCTTTTCGTGGTAGAGAGACAGAAAATAATGGCATCCCAAGTGGCGCTTCGGAGGTAAGAAAACGTCTATTCATATCTTAAAAATTTTGCTAATTCTTTAAGTGATGGTGTAAAAAATTCACCTTGTTTCATAAGATCTAATCTATAACTAAGACCCCGGTGGTTTTGCACGAAGTCAATAAAAAGAGGGCACAAATTTATGTATAACTAAACTATAAAAAATACTACGCACATTTCCACCAATATTTTGTACTTATAAACACACTATCAGAAATCAAATTAACTGCACTGAAAGAATTAGTACATTTAAACACTAATGATTATTGTTTAACAACGGATTCTAAAACACTCTGTGTATTTGCGCGTGCATTAGGATGGGTTTGATTCGTCAAAATAGGGTTAAGAGAAAAGATAAAAAGAGGGGATGTTTACATTTCACAGTAAAATAAACTCGGATTATTCACAGAGTAAATAAAAATAATACGGACAGAGACGACACAATATTCATATACATGTAAGAAAAAAATGAACAAAAAGGTATCTAATCGAAAATCAAGGTCAAAGAATGACGAAGAATTCCGGAAATGCGTTCATCCTTCAGCGTCTCCCCCCTTAATGAGGTAGAATCGTCGAAAAGAGATCGTCTCAGAATACTGAAACCTACAGTACATTCAGAAGTGACGTTAGCAAAGGGGCAATCGGTCTCTGTCGGCATCCGCTCCTCCCCTTCGTTGGTGAAATATTGAGAGTTTTGTCGGTAAAAGCTTTAACCACCTTAGGACGATCACAGAGAGATGGGAATTAACGAATATGATAATTTCAAAACTGTCTGAAAGTTAATATACTGTAAACAATCAAAATATCCAAGTAGTAGTTTAAATGGTTTGATTACATTATCGATAAATGGCAAGCCAATAAGATGGCACATTTTGCCTATAGTTTTTGGCCGGATGTAGGAGATGTTCAGTTCGTAGATTTTCAGACATCTGATTCAAATGTCGTTCATTCAGCTTATGATTTTCATTATAATTAGCAGAATAATCAACAAATTTGCAGAGTAATAATCAAAACTTCAATTGCAACTTACCAAAAATAGATATATATCATATGGTAGCTTTTTAATAACACTAAAAGAGCGTATCAAATATACACTAAACTTCTTAAATACACTCACGTCCATAAATTACGAATAATTCAGAGGCAAGCGAAAACCGAGCTCTAAAATACATCTATCACCCGTAAAATGACTACACATACCTTTAAAAATCATATAGAAACTACAGAAAGCCACCAGATGACACCGATAGTACGTTATAATGACGAGAGTGTAAGAGAATGATGTATAAAGAATACAGGCAAAGAAGTAAAATTGTTCACAAGCGCTTTATAAGCCTTTCGTTACAATAACCGCACAGTTATGACACAAAGAACCAGTTTGGAGGATTTTTTTACGTGGTAGAATTATCGGCCATCTCGAATGTGGGCGTACCCAGCTGGAATATCCAAGGAATTTGGAATCACCCAGAGTATCATCTCCAGGCTTTAGCAACGATTCCAAGATGATGGTAATGTGAGTAGACGTTACAGAACAGGTCGCCCTCGAGTTACAACGCGGAATGAGGACCGGTATTTGGCAGCTACTACCAAAAGAAACAGACGTAGCACAGCATCAGACCTGTTTCGTCAGCTCTCTTCAGCCACTGGTACAACAGTTTCAAGGCAGACCGTGCACAGACGTTTAGGGAAGATTGGTATATATACTTGTAGACCTGTCGGATGTGCTCCACTTACTGCAACTCACTATCACCTGCGGTTAGCCTGGAGTAGAGAGACTGCATTATGGTCACCACAACAATAGGCTTTGTAATTTTTTCCAACGAATCCAGGCTTATACTGCAGTCTGATTCTCGCCGGACTTTCATATGGAAAGCTCCAGATACCTGTTACCACCAAGAGAACATTATTGAACGACACCGTTACGGTGATTCAAGAATGGTGGTTTGGGGAGGAGTTATTCTGGGTTCCAGAACAGACCTGCATGTTCATATTGGAACCATGATAGTCCAAATCTATCGGGAAGTCATTCTGAAACAACATCTACGTTTGTTTCGGGGTGCCATGGGCACAGAATTTGTGTTTATAGATGACAACGCCCATCCTCACAGTGAAAACATCGTAAACGATTGCCTGTGATCCGAGGAAAGCACCCTATAGACTGGCCAGCATTTTCACCTGACTTGAATCCAGTAAGGCATGTATGGGACATGCTTGGTCGACGAGTTGCAGCTCGTCAGCCACCTCCTACTTGCCTACCAGAATTTCGGAGAGCATTGCTTGGTGGGTGATGTGATATTCTCCAAGATCAGGTCGATAATTTGATAGTATACCTAGGCTTTGAGCAGTCTGTATTGCATCGTTTGGGAGACGTACTATGTATTAACCACCTTACCAACCATTTAATACTGGCTTTTGTAATTTGCTCCAGGGAGCAAAAAATCACAGTTTTTATTAATGATACCAAATATATAGCATCTTTTTTTTTTTTGCTCTTTACCTTTTGTTTAGTAAACAGGTTTACAAATGAGTCACTTTTTTTTTGCTTCATCACTCTTTCTTTTCCTAAACTTGGATTATCCTTAATTTATGCACATGAGTGTAAACCAGTACCTAAATTTTTCAGGTTCTGCCTTCAGTATTATAATTATGCAATTGGAGAACATACTTTTTTCTCTTCTTCATTTTTTCTTTCAATAACTCTTAACAACGTAAACTATATAATTTCAATTGATTCTAAATTTTTATTAATATTTGGATAAAAGTGTCTTGATAAAGTGATGATGAAAATAGTAATTCTTAGAATATTCATAAGTAAATTTAACTCCTAACAAATACGATCTTATACGAATTTACTTAACCTCCTAATTAGATGACATTAGTCCTTTTGGGACTATTTTTATTTTTATTTTTTATAAATTTGGTGCGGTTAATGAAGCATTTTAAGTAATTTTAAAATGTTAAATTATTTAATACTTTCATTTAGTTGCTAATTAAAATTTAATAATTCAATGTGCCAGTCAGACTCGCCATTTTGTGCGAAAGGTTTAGGAAAAACCAGTGAATCCAACCAAGAGAAAACATTCCTTTTGGGGGGGGGATATTAGTTAACAATAGTTTCTAGAAAAAAAGTGCTTAACGATAAGAACACGAGCCAAAAAGTCAAGATAGGGGAATTGAAGCTCAGATTTAATTGTTTTTGAATAAAACCCATTGGTTTTTAAGTCTAAATATACATATATATGTTTATTGTACTAAATATACACATATATTCAGATTTAATACGGAGAAATTAATGCTGAATTTGTATATTTTTCATACTTTAATACATATTATGTAAAAATAATACTTTTTATGTAATTTACAAGTTATTTTACCATTTGTGCGCGTATTTACAAAATATTTTCATGTCTTTTTTTAACAAATAATATCTTCTTGTCCTTCCTATTCTATAATGCTCAAATGCGAATTTTCGTTCAAACTGATTCGCCTCAGATTCGAAAAGGAAGAATCTATGGATATTATTTCCCACAATGGTTCGAGCTTGAACTCTGAAACTCTTTAGTATCCCAGTCAGAGATAAATGATTTTTTTTCTTTCATTTTGAATAGGAAGGAGTTTATAAGAATAAACATAGTATTTACTATTTTTTTTCCCTGTTTTCTCTTTCTTCGATAGTATCTTATATATTAATGCTTTTCATATAATTATGTATTGTAGAAACATTTCTCACTTTCAAGAAAATTAAGTTAACTAGAAAACACTTTTACGAATTTTTAGATTTAGTTATTTCATTTTACAAAATATTATTTTGCCTTACGTTATAGCTATAGAATACCAGGCATTTTTAAATTACTATAGTCCTATTCGATTAATTCTTTTTTCTTGTAATTGAAATAGTTTATGTATTAAAGTATTAAAAGAAGTATAAAATATTATTACTAGTATTAAAAGAAGATCCAGAAGATTAAGAACTGTATTAAATTTGAACCAAATTCAAAACAGTTAAAGAAGTTTCTCGTTAAACTTCTATTAAATGTTTTCAAGATCATGATACAGCAAATTTAGGTGATTTAATGTTGCAGCCTGTGTTTCTATCTATATACTACTATCTAGAAAGAAATGTAATCATATTTCTTCTAGAACTCATTCTCACTGCAAATAAAAAAGGTAAACAAAACTTCTGACTGATTCGAATACTGTATAGGGTCAATTCATAGTCATGTGTCATATACCATTAGTGTTTAATTTTTAAGCGTTCTGCGCATGTCGGGAAATCTGCCAATAACGTCGATCCGATACATTAATACTGAAGTTAAATATTACGTTAGCCGAATAATTGTATATATCTTTTGATTTTTTTAAAAAAGAAATTAATAATTGGAATTATTTTCTCCGAATATTCGTAGTAATTAATTTTACTTCTTATATTAAATTTTAATTAACATTTTCAATGTAATCATTGTTTTACATTATTAATTAATATCTCTTTCTAATTAGTTTGATACCATTTTATTCTTTCCTTTCCCATATCTTTTTTTTGGTTGAAAGGATACATTTTGACAAATGGCTATGTCAGTGTTTTTGAAAAATTATATATGTTCTTTCATATATATATTATTTAAATGTTATTGAATGTTGAATTTTATTAATGTAGTTTCTTTTAAATAAGTTAACATTTTAAAGATTACTAATAAAATCATTACATTTTTTTTCTTACGTAAATAATTTTATTAATATTGAGACTGAAATTTTCAATTTTTTCAGAGAAAAGAACATTGAACTCAAATTTGTATATATTAATAAATTATGATTGCATTTTCAAATTATGCAATATAAAAGATATAGATACCGTTTTTTAAATGTACTTATGAATCAGTTTTTTCATTTTAGTTTGTTGGAATCATCAAAAAACAAGCAAGCAAAGTAATTAATATTCATACATTATAATAATTATACAATATAAAAGAAGCAAATACCATTTTTAAATCTATGCAACTTATGAATCATTTATTTCATTTTAATATGTAGAATCATTAAACAACAAGCAAGCAAAATAATGTTTACATCAAAGTTTTTATTTACACATTACAAAAAATATATATAAAATACATATGAGTAATTATTTTTAAAAGTATGATCAAATGGTTTTTTTTCAATGTAATCAATCCCCCGTATAAATTAATTTATTATTCTAGACATTTAGAAAGAATATAAAAATAGCATGACAAGAATGTCAAAGTAAATGATGAAATCAATTTTATTCAACAGAAACATTCTAGATAACTAACAGTTTTTTATCACTGATAATAGCATAATGTCAAACAGTATGTTTTTAAAGCAGAATGCGTGAATGAAATGCATTTCAAAATGCTAAAGCTACGTTGAATGAATATCATAAAATAAAACAAAAATATACAATCCAATAAATTCAATAAACACGAGTAAGGTCATGATAAATATATAAACATATATAAATAAGATATAAAGAGGAGTTGGAGAAAACACTTTTATGTTTTTACAGAATTTTATGATTTAAAACTAATATATTAAAGAAACAGGGAGAAAAAAAGTGAAGCAGCCATGTAGCAATGAAATCGGGAATAAAAAATATATAATAAATGCTGATATGGAAACTGATTTTCAATAAAAATATCAGTATTTCTTAAACCAGAAATTACTGAGGTCCACAATGATATAACATGGCATTATAACAATCAATTTCAGTTTAAATACAAGAAGCAAAAATGACAATTATCAGAAAAAAACACTTATGTGAATAAACAGATTACTCTTTTGTTATTAGAAACATGATTACACTGCAATAACTGAATAATATGAATTACTAAAAGATAAAGAAAATTTAAGATTCTTAATAAAAAAGTAAAATCTCATGATGCATTTTATTTTAATACCATCAACTAAAAATCATATACATCATATTTTGTGTAGTTCTTGTTCAATTTGGAAACCTTTATCTCATCACAACATCATTCGGTTGCAATTCATTCATCGGATAGCTTTCAATAAAAAGTTGCTTGTCAGATATGCTTTTGTAGTATAAAAAGTATTGAAATAGGGTTTTTTGTTTTGTTTTCTATAGTTAGTAAATGGGCACACATTAGATAAATTCCTCAAAATGATCCTAGCATATCACCGACTTCGATTTCAACTTTGATTGGAATAGAAGGATTACAACCTTCTATTCCAATGCAATTCAGGATTGTTGAAAGGAAACTAAAAAAAAACATTTCACACGGCAATCATTCTTCAATTTCACATTAAAGTATCCAGCATCACACCAGTATTTTATCTTTTAAAATATAATAAGAGGGAAGAAAATTATTTAAGGTTATAACTTCAAATGTATACAAAAAAAACCTGCTTCATACGTGGCGGATAACATTAATGACAGACTCGTCTACTAAAGCTTTGCGGATGAAGGTTTAAATGCCCTGCTCATAAGTACATGACACGTGACTTTTACGTCCTATGAACTGACCCCTTTCTTTATATCCCTTATCGTATTGTTACGCTTTCTTTTTTTCTTTACAAGTAACGGAAATTGAACAAAGCAGGCTTATCTCTGATTATGAAAATACTATTTATTTCTTTTATAGACATGAATCATCTGCTTCTAAAGGAGACTCAAAGCATGATGCTGAATATTTGCTTGAACAGAAGAAAAAATATCAAAGACAGCTCCGATTGCTCAACAGACAAGTTAACTTCAAGCATTCATTGGGAAGTAAGCATTTAAAAATACTTTGTAATAATAAACAACTTTTATTAGTAATAATAAACAAAATTTACTTTTTAAAATGATTAAAGCGTTAAAAAACGTTTCAATCAGTGTAAAAAGTAAATTTTTCAAAGCAAAATTCTGGTGGCCAAAACAAATACTGGAAAAGGGAAAGTTGCACATAAAAATTCTTTAAATAAATTATAATTGTTATCATAATTATAAAGTATTTTATAGCTTAAATAATGAATATTTCGTTTTTCTTCTTTTCATGTTCAATGTGGCTTTTTTTAAAAATCTTTTCCTGTTATTTCCAGGTGTCTTGTTTTCACGATTTTGGTTTGGCTTCCAATTTTTAAATAAATGAATTATTTTTTCTTTGTAATTTTACTAAAAGTATTTGAAGAAGCATTTCTACATTTATTATTTCCTACTATTTTATCCATATTTCTCATGATAATCAAATGTGACTTAAAAACAACCTCCCCAAATCTCTTAAGTTCCATTCGTTATTCGAATTCGGTAGTGCGAGGTCTACAATGCCGTAAGCAGACCATTATAGCAAATTTACAACTAAATTTTATGTTTAAATGTAGTTTTATATAATTACTATTTTACTAGAATTGTAATCATTCTAGTTCCTGTTGCTTCCTACTTTAAGAATAAATTTTTTAATGTTTATTTTATAAAATTCTTAATTTTTTTACTCCTAAAATATAGTTTAAAGTAAAACTAAAAATTTATGAAATTTGGATAAAAATTCTTGAAATTGAAATTTTGATCACATTTATAATATATTTTAACTTCGAATGGACATCTTAAAATTACTTTATGATTATATCACCTTTTAATTTTTTTTATACTCATCCTTAATTTTTGGTAAAAAAATATTATTTCCTGTTGTTTATTACACTCATAAAACTGTGCATAAAATCTTTTTATTACTTTCTACTTTTTAATTCATTTCATAATTCATGATTGCAAATATTATGAAATCTGAAACTCTATATCTATAAATTAAGCTTCAGAAAAAAAGTTAAGCGGCGAAATAAAATTTTAGCTAAGTTAATATATTAAGGGATAATTTAGAGATTTAAATTTATTCGAATATGGTATTGTTGAAGAAACTAATAAAAAACTCACTTTCCGAACGCTGACGAAAAATTGAGGGGAAAATAGATAACGAAATCCTACTATTACAAACTTGAAACATGTGAAGTTAAATAAAAGCGTTTAATTAAAACTAAATAGATATTTGTTTTGATAATTACTTGTAAACTGGGAAGCTTTTCTAAATAGTCTTTCATGATTCGTCCCTTTTTGTGTGTTTCAAGAATTTTGCAAATTCTGCTTTTTAAAAATATTTGTTTCAAACTGAGGTAACTTACTTTAGACGCACAATATAATGGTATAGGTCAGAATTTTTATAAAGTTTTGAAATCATTTTTGAGTATTATGATTATATTGCTAGAAAATATTAAATAATTTAATATTAAAGTTTCTGAAAAATTCCAATATTTTTATAACTCATAGTTATGCAGTTGTATTAACCTTCCCCTCAAATAACTTATGGGGGGGGCAAAGCTGTAGCAAATTTATTCTTAGCCAGGTTGCAACACATGGACGCCTACTACATTACACAATTTGGGAGGCTAGAGATCTA
>JAPMOQ010023642.1:18725005-18790157 GCA_026543055.1 Argiope trifasciata
AAATTTTATATATATATATATATATATATATATATATATATATATATATATATATATATATATATATTTCAAAAATTGTTTTCTAATTATAATAGTTTGAATTATTTGTTATTACAGTCACTCAGTTTTAAATTAAAAATGGAGTATTTTGAAATTGATATACTTACCAGTGTTAGTCCATTGCATATTATACATGGAAAAAAAATGTTTTAAAGACTGCAAAGTTCATCAAAAGAATCGACATTTTCACTGTCTCTCCCCTCTCCTTTCCATAATTGAGATATTCACTATATCTCGGCATCTTTGAAAATACTAAAGTCAAGTTAATTAAAAATATTCCTTAGAGGAAAAACACAGCGACTATATACATAATTTGTTGATAGCGAATTGAAAACGAACTCATCTTTAAACATTTAATGTTTTTATTTTCTTTCCAGGGCACAATGTACAATCATCCGGCCATCCTCAATCATTGCTGCTTCTGAAAGCCTGCGATCGCCTACGCAAAAGACGATGTTTTGCCGACAAAGAACTGGACGCATTGTTGTCACCACTGCATAATTTCCAAAAGCAAATGTCGTCTTCATTCGAAACCATGCCACTGCCATTTACGTTTCCAGTGCAACCAATCTCAGTTAGAAGCCAGCCGTTGGATTGTTACATGAAAAAACAACTTCTGTTAAATGAACATGCTGATAGCTTTTACAATGTGATACCCCAAATCGCTTCATCTGCGAAGAATTCGTTGAAAACCAGTGATTTTTCTGTGCTAAATGTAAGCAAGGCGAATAAGGCAGAAGATGCGAACAAGAGCTTATCGTTTTCTGTGGAATCCATCATCGGTAAAAAGTAGAGATATAAAGCACTGCGACTCTGATTTTTAAATCAACAGACGATGAAAGTTTCGGGCAAAAAGAATTAAAGGATTCAGAATGAATTTAAATTTTCGGTTTTCAAAACAAAACAAAAATTGAAACTTTTCATTAATGCATACCAGTTACTATCCTTTTAAGAGTTCTGACCTTTCAGTTTTGATGTGAAAATATTTCAATCTATGAAAATAGTGTTGTTATGTACAATAAAGAATTTTTGTGTGCCTCTTTCAACATTCTTTTTCTCAATACACCTTTTTTATAATAGCAGTTCTGGGTAAATAAAAAATGGCAGTACATCCTTTTTGAAAAGCATTTAATTACTTTTTATTTTCATAATTTAATATCTAAAATATATTTTTGTTTGCACATATTTCATTTCCACATCGTAACATCTCGCCCATCATAATTCTTATATATCCTTTTCTTTACAAAAATTGTACTTTTTAGATATGATCAGAAAACTATGGAAGAAAAAAGCATTCATCATGTCGATTATAAATTAACGATCTGTAAAGGAAACTCACTCATTTCTCTAAATCCATCTGATATTAAACAGCTTAAATACTAAACTATTATTCAAATGAAAATATGTAAATAATAAATAAAAAGAAAATAATTTACTCTTTGGCAGCTACAATCAGAAAGATTAAAATTGTAGCTTCCAGTTTACCTTCCAGCTTTGGCAATAGGTAAGCGAAACTTCATTATTTCTACTCATCGAAACTCTATGTGGGTTACTAAGAGATCACAAAACCATTGACATATACCCAAACTATATGCCAGATTTCCAATGCTCAGCAAAGGGTTAGAATGATTAAGAGAAAAATTCACGCTTAGTAATTAAATTCCACAGTAGTATCTCAAAATGTATGCATTTTTAGAGAAAAGTTCAACTTGATTCAATTTTTTAGCTAATTTTTTCAACTTGGTCCAAAAGTTGTCTGTCTTGGTTTAGTCCCCATAAAGAAACTAAATCTTGATTTTTATTTACTTGACCAAAAGGAAACTAAAAGTTTATTTTTATTTACTCTCCATGGGTTGGCAATCAGTCTATTTTCTATTAATAATATTTGTTCACAAGAAAACCGAAAACATCAGAAACAAAACAAAGTCTGAGCATTTACAAAAATAATACTTGCAGGTATCAACAAAACACACGCATAAAATCATTATTAAACAACCTCACCAGCACAATGCACTCAGAGAAAATTCGCTCAAAATGAACATTCCAAAGAGAGAATTCATTCAGTTATTTGTTCTCTTGAGTACTTCTCCGCTGTTATAACTCCTTTGATAAAGCACTGAAAGATCTGGAAGAAATTATAAATTTACAGTCCTTGTAGAAAAATCGCCAAATTTTCAGCATATTAGAGAATTTTCATTTTTATGGCCAAAGTCGCCAAGTTTATTACCAAGGCATTGACCCAATATCCATTAGAGCTATCTATAAAACTCTCTTCCTTGTTATGAGATTACTGCACAAGGAAGCAATATTAAAAAATTCGTAACAATATATAAATCAAAAATAGCTCTTATAAGTGAAATCTTTATCTCGTGCATCAGAGGCTATAAATATGAGATTATAATACGGCATTCTGGTCCCATACTTCCACTATTACGATGTTCGCCCCAAAATAGCTCTGATGTTGTTTTAATACGGGACGATATTATAAATAAACTTATCTCATACAATTCTCGCACTAAAAAATTGCAAAATGCAGATGATTTTTAACGGTATCAAGGTAGGAATACAGGTAAACATTTTATGAATAAGTATTACAATATTTTTATTGCGATTTCTGCTTTGTTCAAGGTAGGAAAAGCTGCGATTTTTAGTAAAATTTAAATTCTTCAGCATTTCAAAATACTTCAGCTCAATTATATTACTATTATTACTAAAAGCTACTCTGATAATTACTATTATTAAAGGGACATATTTCAAACTTTCTTAGAAAATAATCTGAGGTGTCAGGAGATTCATTTATAAAAAAAATAGCTGTATCACAGAAAATTTAGGAAGGATGACGTAGTATAGTATATTATGTAAGAACTATGTAGTTAGATTCGAAATCTTGAAACCAAAAGGTTTTGAGATGTTATGAAGCAGATTTGGTGTGTAGTAAAAAGCAAGAAAAGTTCTTTTCGCCAAAATCTGAATATAAATTTGGTATTTAGCAGGGAATTCCTGCTGAAATAAAATATTTCGTAGATGAAAGCTTTTCAAAGCGAGCAGTTGCCATCTCTCCAAAACTTTATCGAATATACTATGATAAAGACGGAATCTCCTTCCGCCGCATAAATATCTAGCAGTTGATATTTGGCAGTAATTAAAACTCTTATTGGACTTTTATTTATTCTTCTTGTTTGTTCGTTAGTACCTTTTCTGAAATGTTTTGAAATAATCAGTAAAAGTCAAAAGAGGGGGCGTGCAATTTTGAGTTTTGAAGCACATTTTAATACAAACCATGATTTTAAAAATATAGTGTTTTACTTACCAATATTAAGGAACAAAGCTAAATAACCACTGAAAGGAAATTCATATTAATTTCTTTTCATAAACATTTATGCAGGGCCCGACATGTCCTAATTGAGGCCGAGGCAAAAACTTCTTTTCTCCGCCCCCCTCCATCTTTTTTTTTTTTTTTTGTCTTCGAAAAACAATGTTATTTTAATTTTTTTATTATTTTCTTTCCATTAACTGAATTAATGAAGTATAAAATGGTAAACATTGGGACAAAAAAATTCTTTTAAAATTTAAGACAACAACATTCTAAAATCATAGGTCTGATGTGGGGCCCAGGGCAACTGCCCCGTATTCCCTGCCTTTGTAAGGCTCAACATTTATGATAAATAATAGTCTCTTAATTAATAATTATTATTAAATGAATCTAATAAATATTAATAATTGTAACGTAACGTACTGAATTTTGAATCGATGACTTCGATCTCTACAGCATTTTAATAGAAAAGAAAAAAATATTAGTACAGAGTGATTATATTTTAACTACAACTGAAGATTTTGTCAATTTTGTGTATCAAATCAATGACTTCCTTAAAATTTTCAAATGTTGTGTTTTTTTTTTAATTTAAATTTCCCAACTTATATTTAAATCATTTGAAAAAAAATCATGTATTCCCGATTTTTTAATTCAAAAATTGTGTCTATCTATTTCGGTTTTAAATTTGTGGATGCTATTAATGCTGTTCATAATAGCTGTTCCTGAATAACATTAATTAACTTAACCAATATTTTTGTTGAGCTATTTAAAATTCTACCACGATTTCTTCTTCCAAAAAAATTTTGCATGCCTTTTTGTCATATCAAATAACATTCTTTATTAAAATAATTTCAAAAATGACTGAACTAAATTTATTAGCCAAGATAGTTCCGATTTTTGACTATTTTTGACACAAAATTTGAACTTATAAGCAAATATTTCTTATCAAAAATAACAGCTTGACATCTTAAAGAATTCTTCGAACCAACTTTTATTATGTTTGAATATTATCGTTCTGATATAACCTGGTATATGAATAAATTCAATCTAAAAAAAAAAAAACTGTAAAAATATATTATGTGTTTTTTTTATCTCATTTTGTCCAAAATCCAAATCTTTTAAATAATCAACTATATTGTTCTGTTAATATATTAAAAATAATTAACTAAATTATTCTTCCAATTTATTTCATTTATCTCTTCTATGCATTTTACAAAATGCCCCTATCCTCCACCCAGGACTAAGGCGACTAAAATTTAGACAATCCCATTAGTAAAACACATATACCATGCAAATAAATGGTTACGACTAATTTTATATTCGGCAAGTTTATGAAATAACAATAATTTATTGATGGACAGTTAATTTCAGCAGCAAACTTAACCCTTCTTTGCATGATGACGGAAATTACCAGAATAACATTTAGTGAACAAAAAATTATACTCAAAACAGATGTAATGTAAATTGGTTGTTGACGGCAATTTTTTTCACGACTATAGCGTAATAAATAACATAGCAATAAAGAAAATCAAACATCATAATCATTATAGGGAATTTGAACTTGTAGCTCCATTGTTTCTTGTATTTGGAAGAAACTTACAATTTCTTGAATACTTTTAATAACTAATCCGATTTTTTTTTTTTTTTTTGCTAATAAAAGCGATAATGAGTGGAGAAATTTAGAAGAGAGGGACAAAGAGAAGATTTTGTTTTGAGCTTAGCATATAAATTTACCTGATGATGGATATTACCATCATACTGTTTTTTAATTATTTTATATTATATATTTATACCAGGATTTTTGAAACTTTTTTCCTTTAATTTAGAGCATGAATTATTTCACACAAAAAAAGAAAGAAATACGCAAATAAAGGTTAAATCTTGGAATGTATCAAAATGCATAGGGAAGTGGAAAAAAAATTTAGATCATTTTTTTTTCCTCATTTGTGCACGTGTGAAAATTAACAGAGAAATCCAGAATTTTGTCATAGTGAATGGGTGTTTCCTTGCATCTCCACGGAAAATAATGGCATTTCTTTTTTCATCTTGAGTATAAAAGACCAAATGCTCCTCCTGAAAACACACACACTCCATCATATACTTTTCGGTTTCTTCTGCACCTGCCTTCAACTATGTCTGACTGGGTAACTTTAGTTTCTTTTCTGGGATTTTGCATACTCAGTGTCACACCCCAACGTAAGTATTTAATTTTAAAGTATTTCTCTCCATTAAGGTAAACACTTTGTAAAATTTATACTAAAATTCGATTCAAAATTTAAAACTGAATAATTCAAATTTACTTAAAGTATTTTATGATAATGATACCAGAAATAATGGGAAGGTGGCTCGGCCTTTTAGGATTAGTTTAGTTATACCAACGTCCCGTTTCAAAGCAACGCTAGGGCTATTTTGGGACGGACCTCATAATTTTGAACCACGGTCAGATGACGAGGAGTATACCTGAGCTAAACCCCCCCCTCCCCATGCCCTACCACATCAGCAGGAGGACGTTTGGCCCGGATGGATTTAACGTGCACTACACCCGCTTACTCGACGGTTCTTTGATGGAATCTATTCTCTCACCTGAAACCCTCTGGTTCCGAAGCCGAGACCTTACCACCAGGTTACCACGAGCCTTCGACCTTTTAGGAAGAAATTCAATTCCAACAAGTATTCGCCGTGTATATGAGATTGGTATTCTTTAAATAAATTGGCTTTGCGCGTCTTGTCACTAACAGACTATGGAAATTTGGCTCATTTGATCACAGTTAAAAATGGCTGTATAAGTCCCTAAATAGTTTTAAAATAATTTCAAAACGGGAGTTAATAAAATAAAACTAATACCTTTTTCCGAAGATGCAAGAAATAACTAGAAATTTATTTATTTCTTACAAATACCCAGGAGACAACCTATAACCTCATTAGATCTGCAGCTTTCCAATATTTCTTGGCTTTACAGTTTAAAATCACAAGTGCAGAGCACGAGTCAAGATGAGTAACATCAAAATTTTTGATATCTGCACAAAGGAGACAAGGGAGAGTCATAAAGCCGAAGCTAATACAAGTATGCGAGCAAACAGTCATGGCATGCAGTAATTCATAAAAGTGCCACAGCTGCACTTCTAGGAAAATCTGGGGTCAACTGTGTATCTTCAAACAGTGAGGTCCATGGTTTACCTGCAGAGTTACGCAGTGCTCTCTGCTTTATCTCGAATGCATACCTTCTTTTTATCAAAAGTTTGACTAAATGAAACGAAAGGCTTTTCAAAGGTTTCTGAAAGACTCTTATAAAAGTTCTCAATAAAATGTCAGAAACACAAGGAAGGAAGCATAGCCACAGCAGATTTAGTGTTAACCAGAGCGCACCTCGTGGAGGCCTGCTACATTACACCTCGGAATAACTAGTAATCAGTGCTTATATTATTAGGAGTTTAAAATAAAACATGTTGTTTGCTGAATTTATTTTATTTTTTATTGTAATTTAGTTATAAATTCAAAGTCTGAATTCGACTATAAATGCTCATTAAAGTTTGCTCTGCATTTGAAAATTATGGAATTTTTTTCCCAATAATCTTAATTAACCACGAAATTCAGATGTTTAGGTAATACAACTCTAACAATTTGGCATCAAATAGAATATGAACAATGAACAAAACTGCAAGCAAAAAAATTTTTGAATAGTGCATGTTTTTTTTGTTTTTTTTCCTTCTCTCTATTGTAGACTTCACTCATACACATCAAAGAGCTATCTACTTTTTTTAAATATTAAGACTTTCAGCATATAAATATAAATAAAGCCACAGATAAAATTTAAGAAGGAATATCATGCTGTAGAATTTTAATCAAAATAGCAATTTTGAAAAGATTTTTCCTTTTTGATAATGATTGCTTTAACAGTTTTTGCTTATTCCTTTTTCTTCAGCATAATAAATCATTGGCTTTAATTGAACTTTTTAATAAAAATTTAATCTTACCATGTAAAAGAAAGAAAAAAAGATTTTTTAATGAATGCATGGGAATATGTACTATCTCCGAACATAAATCCTTTCTATGTCATAATTAATAAAGCCATTAATTAAAATACCATGTGCGATGAAATAGTTTTACACATTACTATGGAATATAAAAACCTGATCAATCATAAACACTTGAGTGTTTTCCATACAAATGGTATCATAATCATGTTTTAACTCATTTGACTCTGTAAGCGGAATAATTCTCTCATGACGATTACCAATCTTCAGCAGCAGCAGCAGCAGCGGATTATTAAATGTACATCAATGTTCGAATATTGGCAGTCGCAGAATCAGCTAATGATAAGCGATAATTAACTGCTGTCATATGTGGATTATTCCGCTTACGAATTCAAATAGGTGAAGAATTTAAAAATATAAATGAGCAAAATATATATAGGATTAAGGGTATACAGTATAATTATAGGGTTAGTAGTAACAGTATAATTATAGTATAATTACAGTATAATTATAGGGTTATAGGGTTACAGTATAATTAATGCATTGTTATTGGCTATAGTATAGTGGAATACATATGCTTTCAGAATTTTTCTTTTTAATTTTGGGAGTGAGATGTTTAACTGAGATAAGATTCATACAATTCACATAGAAACAACTTTACAATACACTATAATGACAGCTGGGAAATTCTTGTAAACTGAAGAATTCAAATTTAATATCGAGAACTTGGTCAAAGCTCACAAATATCTTGTGGGAAGAAAATGCTTATCAAATAATCAACTAATATTAATTTAAATTTCAGATTGAGTAATTTTTTCAACTAGACAATTTGGTGAGTTAAGTTGCCAAACAAAATACTTTTTTTAAAATGCTCAATAACATCTATTATATGTATTAGCTATTTTACTTCAATAAATCATATCACGTTTTCACTTAGTATGAGTTTTTAGAGACAGAAATAGAAGCAACAGTAATTTAGTCAAAATTATAGCAGGTAAGAAAAGTGTTCTGCTTTAAAACTTGCTTATGAACAATTTTTCTTCCTTTCATTCAATGAAATTGACAGACTTTTGAGTTATCTTAAATTCTGAAGGAATACGTTTTAAAAAAAATATCTAAATTTTAATATAGTACACTCCCGAATATCCGACCAAGAAGAGTAGGCGGATAGATAGGCCGGAGCTCTATGAACTCATTTTTTTGCCCACCAGTACAAGAAGATAAATTTTTGACACCAAAACTCACTGCTACAATACATATTTTCTCACTTCTTATTGAATACTAATCTCTCCATATATTTCAAGCTCCGTAAAACGAGGCCGCTCCCAAAAAGTGATAGTTTATATATATTTTTTTACTGCATTGCACGTTTCAAGAATTGCTTTGAGAAAAAATAACTTAAAAAGTATAAATTGTTAATATTTTAACATAAATTCTAGAATGCCTAACTGAAATGCAGGAAACATAAACAAAATATCAACGTAAATCATAGGCTTGATTCTGAAGAAAATTGGTTCAAACTGATTTTATTTTTCTCTGATAAATGATTACACAGATCTGAAAAGGTAATCCTAAGATAAGAGTTAAAACTTACAATTTTTAGATTTTGAAAAAGTCCTTAATAGATTACTGCTTTTCAATCTTAACTAAAATGCATTGGCAACATTTCCAAGGCCTTGGCAATGTTGCCAACTCAACGCCTTGCATTCCTCAATAAATTACGATAAAAGAAAACAAAGCCAAATACTCGGGTGTGTACTGTACTTCTGTTTTAAAATTAACTTGAATTTCAGGGCTAGAATGAGCCTATCCTCATCTTTTAAATACTGAATAACGGTTACAAAAAAGCTTCATCCAAATAAGTGTAAAGGTCTTTCTAAATTTTTAAAACATCGCAGTAATGGTACAATAATTTACTCAATTGTTACAAATATATTTTTCATTCAAATGGCTTTAAAAAACATTAAATGGTAACTAATCCTATTTTAATATTAATAAAAAGATTTTCCCATTTATATTGAATTTAAGCAATATATTTCTCTTTTTAGAACGAGCTTCTTATGAAACCAAAGGTGCCAAACTTTTCATTCCAGTTGGACGGCAATTAAATTCAGCAATTCAACCTACAACCGAAAGAAATGGAGAACCATCATAATTTTATAGAGTACAAGATGAAAATGAAATCCCAAGTCCGTATGAATTTGGATTTTCAACGAATGATGGAAATGGAACCACTCAACATCGCCAAGAAATTCGTTTAGAAAACGGAGACATAAAATGTAGCTATGGGTATCTCGATCCTCTTGGGGTTTACAGAAAAGTAGAATATTACACATGTGAAACTGGTTATCATGCTAAAATAACTTCCAACGAACCAGGACTTTCCAATAAAAATAGTGCCAACACGATTTCCGTTGTAAAAAATCCACCTGCAGCTGCCATTGTCTAGGAAGAACAAAACCGTCCTGTAATTTTGGTCCCTGCAAGAGCAATAGTATGATTCAAACAAGTCTTCGAAATTCTTATATCAATAAATGGCACTAAAATTTAAAATTCAGTTGATTTTTCTTTGGTTATAGATAAAATACTGTCTGATATAATATGATATATTATGGATAATTTTCGCTAAGACTGCCAACTATGAAATCTATAGTTTACATTTGCTGTTTTTTATTATACTTAACATCAGAAGTGCTTAAAATCAAATAACATTTGAATCCAATACAGTACATTTTTTCATGTAATCCACCTTAAAAACACACCTCCTATTTGATTTTGGAATACAATTACAATTACTATAGAAGAAAAAGCGTAAGACAACGTACATTTGAATGTTAAATAGCATGCGCAGTTATGATTGTTTTGCAAATGTCACGGCAGTAGCATTACTTTGGTATTAACATAAGAATTTAAAATTTAATGACAGATGCCATTTTACTACAATTCAAAGTTAAGAAACAAATACCTGAATAACTACAGTGTAATTTCTAAACGGAAAGCTGATCTAACTAAACTTATCAATTATTAATAAGCAGAACATACAAATGGCGTCAGAAGAAACATAAAATAAAAATAAGTGAAAATGAAAAGTAATTTAACTTTAAGTCGAATTTATTTCGCAAATTTCTGAAGACTGTTCGGATGTCTTAGCCTTGAATTAAAATTCTAGAAAAAGACAACTAATTGCATTGACATCTGCAAGAATATTATTATTTTAAGTTCGTGTAAATATGGTAGTTATTTTTTTAAATATCAAATTTATTTGATTGCTCATTACTTTATCTTTTGATTCATTCAAGTATATGCAAATAAACCTGGCAATTGCTTGAATTGTTTCAAACCGACAATAAGTGCTAAAAAAATGAGGTCATCTGTTGTAGCACACATAATTTTATATTACTAATTATTTAAAGGTATAGTAAAAATTCAACTTCCAAATCATCTTTTTACCGGCATTAATTTATTCAGAAAATTCAGAATATCTTTTCGTGCTTTTAATATTTAACGAAGTGAAAATAAGTTATTCAATTTAAACGATTTCAATACTAAACAATTAAAATGAACTAGATTATCTATCCAGGTAATGACATAGAAAAGGCAAATTTATGCTCTTGTTAAGATCTTATTTTTCAGAATTTTCAAACATGTTTTGCTCCAACACGTCATAGTTCTTTGCTTTGTGGTTATCAAAAAAAAAAAAGTCTTAATAACTTAGACCAAAAGAATTCTTAAACACCAAAAGATTCAAAACCAGGCAACCACTCAGCGTTACGATTATCACATTTATCAGCCAAAGGCCCATTAAATTCGTCATCAACGAACTACCCTGCTACTATAACTGAAATGACATCTTTGTCTTTCTCAAAAATGTATTTGGTTATTCTATAGTTAGAGTGGTTCAGTTGACTGAAACTCGAAAAATAAAAGCATTGTCATTTTTTATGGTTGAACAGGTCCGAATCTTTAACGTAAAAACAGTAAACTATCTTAGAATTACCATGATATCATATCGTGTAAGAAATATCAGCCATCAATGCTTAAAATGAAGTTTTTGCCCATAACATTTCTAGCACCCATAAAACCAAGGTATATAAAATACAGTTCAAATCATGAAACAAATGTAGGTCCAATTAAAGAACAACATGAAAAACCGCAAAGCATTTACTGCAGAAAAATTAATAACATCGCGTCTTTAGAAGGATGTGAGGCCTTCCCTAAAGTTGTCAGTGCATAAGAGAATAGATTCAAAATAATGAGCTCTAAAGAAAAAAATCCGATCTAGATACCAATAATAATTAAAGTCGTCAAGCTCTAATAAACGATTCTGCTTCATTTGAGGATTTTTTAAAGCCTGCCGAAGAACAATAGATGATACCACAAGAATTCAATCAAACTGAAAATGTTATGAATAATCAACAGTGGCCGTTTTTGGTAATACAAGACCACAGGCTCTGATAAAATTCGAGGCCCCTTCTGGGTAAACTCTACAGTTGGCAAAAAAGTAGCAAGATAAATTTATTTCAGTTTTAATTTTATCTTAAAATTTATTTTGTGATATCGTTATGTACTGAAAAGTAGTTCCTAATGAATTTATAGCTTTTATTTGTACAAATATTATGTCTTTTATCGACCCATTTTATATACTAAATCCTTTTTTATTGTTTCTAGACCAATGAATCTTGTATTTTATTATATACATATAATTTAAAGCAGCAGTCATTGAGTCCTTTAGTGATTTTCTTTCTTTATGATTTGGAGGAAATAGTTCAATTTTTATATCAAGATTATTTATCCAAACCCTGGATAAATGCTATAATGCGAAAAAGGCAAGAGAGGCGATGAGAAAGTATTCTGAACTTATAAAGTTTAAGAAAAGAATTTGCAGTCTCAGCGCTTTGATTCCATAAGAGTTTTATTTAACTCTTTTACTTTTTCTTTAACACTTTTATCGGTGAATTAACACTTTTCCTTTAAATAAAAAGTAAAAGTTGAAAATTCTGTGAATCAGAACCGAGACTTGAACAATCAAATTTATCTTTTGCTAAGCACTATGATACATGTTCAAGTTGAATTTGCGGCCTCTATATATATCGAGGCACGAGGCGACTGCCTCCACCGCCTGTGCAGAAATCCGCCACTGATAATCAATAACCCTAATCAATCAACCAATCAACCAACCAGCCACTGATAATCAAGTGAATTCAGATGATTACAAAGATCTAATTGATGGCTTAAAAATAGTTTTTAAAAAAACTGCTACAAGAATTCCTCTACTACTTACTCAATTAAGAAAATCAAAATATGCGAAAACACACATGGATCAATTTACTTGCATTTCATCCTAGTGACCCTAAGCAGCTATCTAGTCTGAGATCTGCCACTGATGCTTACTACTATTATGAGCACTGCATCATTAAAACAGAAGGGAATTTTGGTTTCAAGCTACGGGAACGAAAGATAATCAAGCCGAAAGATATTACATATTTAAACTCACTTTTAACAGTGAAAAGAAATTAAAAACACGAAAAAATTAACTTTTTTTTAATGGTAAAGTACCAATGGACAAAATTTCTCATAATTCCAACCATGAGTAAAAATTTTTAAAACGTTCATTCAGGATGGCTAGCATTTTTGCTGTTTGAATATCTCATACATTTCCAAGTTTTTAAAGAAATTTCCTTCACATTTTTCGGATGTTTCTAATATTTTCAGAACAATATCGGTTTATTTTATTCTCTTCAGTTTTTGCCCAATATGTTCTTAAATTTATTTGAAAAATTGTTCTACTCTTTTATCTAAAATTAATATAAATTAAATTAAATTCTTAGGAAAGAAACATTTTCACTTATTGAATTTCAGATAAGCATTCCACACGTCCTTTTTTTCTGTCAAATATATAAACGAACAATAGAAGATATATGCTTATCTAGACCGACTTTTAGCCAAATAGTCATATCTCAGAACTGTTTGTCAAATTTAATTACAAAAAATTGAAGAACAAAACTGTATGTACATTGCCAGAGTGCTTAAGATTGAAATGATTTGTTCCCTTGTAGTAGAATCTCCCCCATTCATACTGCTTACCAACATACCAATCAGAAATGAGCAATAATTTTACTAACAGAAAAAATATCATTTACTAATATAAAAGGAAATCTCTGCATAAAAATAAGAAAAATTCTTCTGTGAAATCAAAATTGCCCTGACTTTTAGCTTACCAACTATAATAATAATTAAAAAAGATTGCTTGCATGCTTGCTCAATGCCCAACCCGTAAAATAAAGAAAAAAGTGCAAAATTGGTCCTTATCAACTTTTTTTCTTTACTGCATAAAAAAGAAAAACGTTTTAGAGGTATAAATTTCAAAAAAGAGAGCATGAATGAATTTTATAAATGCAAAAGCCGCTAACAGTTTCATATAAATGAAACAGTATTTTTTTAAAAAGCTGCCCTTCTCTTTATAAAAAAAATTACAAGAGGCATGAATACTTATAATGCATGAAAAAAAAATTAATTTCCCATGCTTAATATTGTTTTTAAATTATAGAACATTTTCTTCAACGTATGGAGATAAATGAACACAAAATTTTTTAAAAATGTCAAAAGATATATTAGCAATAACTCTCATTTCATATTGTCAAGAACATCTATTCATATAAAGAATCTAGTAATCCGTGTTCATAGTGTTTAAAAATAAGCACAGAAAAAGTTTAAGGAGGTAATAGCCTTAACAACCGATACTTCTGTATTTATTAAAAAGATCTCCGAGAACAGAAGGGAAAGCCTTTATTAAAAAATACTTATTTAATTAAAATGAATTGTTTATGAATTATAATAATGGATCAATATTTTACAATCGGTTTTAAAAATTAATACCGAAATTCATATTTTCGCACTCGTAACAAGTAGTATTATCGATTTGACGTTCGAAAGAAGAAAGGGGGGGGAATGCCAACCCCCACACACATATATATGCAATAAATAACAACATGGTGGTTAATCCTTCACTTCCATAGTCAATTTTAGACTATCAGTAAAAATTTGATTTTCAACGATGTTCCATTGTACCAGCGAATTATGTCCGATAAAAATTTCCAGTTTTATAATACACTTCCCCTTTTTTCCCGGTCGATTGGTCACCCTGTCGTTGTTGGAAGAGAATGATAATGGACAAGAATGCAACCGGAATTTTAAAAATTAGTAAAAATGAAACTTTTAAAGAAACTTCCTCTCGTTTTGAATTAATTAACCTTCATGTGATATGTATTATTTTTTATTAATTAAAAATTTTGCTCTGATGAATATTTCAGCAGAAATGCATTTGTGCTAAATCGCATGTATTTATGTTCGGAATCCCACATTCTAGACAGGAAAATTAGACGCACACACACCGCATATTGTCATTAAACTCACAAATTAAGTGAACTCCTTTTAAACCACTTATTTGTTTCAGAAATAAGGCATGCTACATGCTCTGACGCCAACGCCATCTTGTGAGTGTTGTAGTTATCGACAGAGAGAGTTTTTAATAAAGCAGTGAGTGTTGAGTGTGAGCGTGTGCAGTGAAAAACATGACCACTGCGAGTCGAAGCGAGAAAAAAGTGTGTGAACTAAGAGCTTAAGAAAGATGGTTCTTTCCTATTGCAAAAAGTGCGAGTGTAGTCTAAATCAGAGGGTTTTATTTGTGAAGAATTAGGTTTTTGAGTGATTTCGATTGCCAATTAAGAGTGCAGCCAGTGTTCAAGGTGAGAGAAGTTCCCTTGGTTCGCAGTTTCGTTTTCAAATAATGTAAAATGTAATTGTTAAAAAATCTTAAAAAAGACGAGCTTGTGCTTGTCGCTGAAGAGTTAGGATTAGAAGTACCAGTGAATTCAAAAATTTGAGATTTAAGAACAATAATTGAAAATAGTGACATTTTCAAAACTGATAAAGAATTTATTTAAAGTGTAATTAATCCTATTTTAGAAAAAATAAATCTAAAAAAAGTAACGAAAAAATAAAATTAGAGCTTGAAAAAGTTAAGTTAGAGTAGCTTAATAAATAGCTTGAATTAAAAAATGTTAAGAGTGAAATGGCTCCAGAACAAGTAAAAAAGATAGATATCGAGTCTTTTAGCTTAGAAAACTTAATTAAAAGTGTAAAAACTTTAATGACTCCTATCCCTTCTAAAACAGAAAAATTTGATCAATAGAAAAGGCTTTCAAAACTAAAAATGTCGCAGAAGAATTTAAAGACGAAATTTTATTAAATATTTTGGACGAAAAAGTAAGAAATTAAATGGTTTACGTTAAGGAGGAGGAACTGGAAAATTACGATAAGATTAAAGAATTAGTATCAAAGCAATTTCAGCCTATTCCTCTAGAGTGTCTATATCAATTTTGAAAAGCTCAAAAATTAGTTACAAAAAACTATGTTCAGTTTGCATCTAGAGTTGCTTCTATGTTCGAATACTATTGTCAATTTAGAAACGTAAATGAATTTAATGATTTGGGCTAACTAATAGTATCAGATCAAATATTTAATTCTCTTGATCAGAAATTAATGAGTTATTTCAGCATTAAACAAGAGGAAGATTGGTACAAACCACAAAATTTAGATAGTAAATTGGATTTGTTTGTATCATCAAAAGATTTCAATGAAAATGAGATAAATTCAGGTTTTAATCAAAATAAATTCATTAAAAACAGATTCGAGTAAAAGAGTAATGAAAATGTTACAAGTGTTTTTTTTTTTTTTTGTCCGATGTTAATGAGTCTAAGTTTTCATTCTGTTTTGAGAATCACACGATGCCCTTTTGTACAACATTTAAACAATTTCCTGTTGAAGAGATAGTTGAGGTAGTTAAAAAACAACGCCTTTGCTTTCTTTCTTTAAAAGAAAAATGTTCAGCTATAAGATGTAATGCAGAAACTTGTAAAATATGCAACCGGGAGCATCATACTCTTCTGCATTTTGCGAGATTAAAAATAAATCATCAAAATGTAACGGATTCTATTACTGAACATCAAACAAACATAGCCAATAGTTCAGGGTCATCGCTTAGTGAGAAGATGAAAGTATTTCACCCCTCTTACCCTCTGTCTCATCAACTTCAACCAGGCAGTTCGGGATATGCTCATAAATCTGTATTAGCTGTAAACAAAAATGAAAAGAGTAAACAGTCTTTTTGAGCATTGTTAAATGTTTCATTCGAGATGCGTTTGGTTTTTGGCAGATAAGATGTTTATTAGACGTTGGGTCGATGACTCATTTTATCAGAAAGCAATGGCAGACAAATTGCAATTGAAAAAAGAAAAAGTAAATATTCTAACGTGTTTAAATGATTCTTCCATGTGTGTTAGAAATTTTATAAATGTAGTAATTTCAAATTCAGATTCCAGTTTCAAAACAGAAATAAATACACTAATGGAAAAAAAATCCCAACACCAAGAAAAAATTATTGTACAGTAATGAAATTTTAGGAATACATTTGTCTGGGTAACATATTTAATTGATTAAAGTTTCAAGATCACAGGTAGAGCCATTGGCGAGAAGAGCCATTTCAAATGTGAAATGTTGGTACATTAGTAACCGGTGTAACCGCCAGAATTTTCAATGCAAGCATGCAAACGTGCATGCATTGTCTCGTACAGGTGTCGGATATCAGTTTGTGGGATGGAGTTTCATGCCTGTTGCACTTGGGCGGTGAATGCCGGGACGGTTAATGCTGGTTGTGGATGACGCTGGAGTTGTCTTCCAATGATGTCCCATACGTGCTAGATTGGAGAAAGATCTGGTGATCTAGCAGGCCAAGGCAACATGCCGACACTCTGTAGAGCATGTTGGGTTACAACAGCGGTATGAGGTCGAGCGTTATCCTGTTGGAAAACACCCTCTTGAATGCTGTTCATGAATGGCAGCACAACAGGTTGTATCACTAGACTGACGTACAAATGTGCAGTCAGCGTGCGTGGGATAACCACGAGAGTGCTCCTGCTGACATACGAAATTGCTCCCCAAACCATAACTCCAGGAGTAGGCCCTGTGTGTCTAGGCCGCAGACAGGTCACTAGCAGGCGTTCACCTAGCCTCCTTCTAACCAACAACGGTTATCACTGCGACCAAGGCAGAACCGGCTTTCATCAGAAAACACAACAGATCTCCACTCCGTCCTCCAATGAACTCCAGCTTGACACCACTCACGTCGCAAACGGCAGTGGTTTGGAGTCAGTGGAATGCACTGTACAGGACGTCTGGATCGGAGCTGTCATTAAAGTAACCGATTTATAACAGTTCGTTGGGTCACTGTGGTGCCAATTGCAGCTCGAATTTCAGCTGCAGACGCAGTACCATTAGCCACAGCCATACGCCGAATACGACGGTCTTCCCTCTCAGTAGTACCGCGTGGACGCCCGGAACCTTGTCTTCTTGAGGTAGTACCTTCCCTTGACCACTGCCGACAATACTCATGCACAGTGGATACATTCCTGCCAAGTCTTTCAGCAATATCGCGGAAAGAAAACCCACCTTCTCGTAGCCCTACAACACGACCTCGTTCAAACTCAGTGAGCTGTTGATAATGGCTTCTTCGTCTTCTCAGAGACATCCTTGACTAACATTAACCTACTACGTCAAATCCCAACAGTAAATAACGATCACGAACCTTACAGCGCTTATTTAAAGCAAACCTCATTTGCATGTTCTTAGTGTCGCTACTAGCGCCACACTTACGCGCGTAGCTCAAAATTTGAATCGACGTCATCTTTCAGATGTATAAACACGCCTATCAAATTTCGTTTATCTAGCACAGCTCCTTCTTAGTGTTGGGATTTTTTTTTTCCATCAGTGTATGTTAGTAGTAGAGAAAAGCACGGACTTAACTCTGGAAAATTTTTTAAATGTGGATGGACAAATTCCTGAAAACGTTAATTTAGCAGATGATACTTTTTATGTTCCACTGATTGTTTATTGGGCGCAGAAATTTTCTATGAATTATTACGTAGCGGGCAAATTTATTCCCAAAATTCTGATCTTATTTTTCAAAATACAGTGTTTAGGTTTGAGGCTTCAGGTAGTAGTAGTTGTGCAAATAGTGATTTTAAAGTACTCAGTGGATTAATTAAAGAAGGGGATTTAAATGACACTTTAAGAAAATTGTGGGAATTAGAAGATTTATATGCCTTGTAACCAAAGCAATTCATCTAGAGATTGTGAGTGACTTAAAAAGTGAAGCTTTTATTACTACACTAAAAAGATTTTTTGCAAAGAGAGGCAAATCATCCAAAATTTATTCGGATAATGCTCACACTTTTATTGGAGAGAAAAGGGAAATTAAGAGATAACTTTAGATTGTAATTGATCAAGATAAAATTTTTGCTGAGTATTTAATCTCAGAGTTGAATGGAAATTCATTCCACCCAGTTCACCCAATTTTGAAGGCCATTGGGAGGCCGGAGTGATGTTCTTTAAGTACCATCTGAAATGTGTAGTAGGTAAAGCAAGGTTAACTTATGAGGAATTTTTGATAGTTACAAATCAAATAGAAAAAATCCTAATTCCAAACCCTTATCACCATTGTAATCAGTTATAGACAAGGGTCTTGACCTCGGCACATTTTTTAATAGGCAGGCCTATCAATGCATTAATTGAACCAGATATTATGAGTATAGATACTAATAGGTTAAAATTGTGGCAAAGAGTAACGGAAATTGTGCAACTTATTTGAAAACGTTGGCATAATAACTATTTAAGAAATTTACAAAATCGTAAGAAATGGCAAATGACTAAAACCAATGTCAAGATAAGTGATTTGATACTGTTGAAAGAGGAAAATATACAGAGTACCAAATGGGCCATTGGTCGTATTTTGAATATTTATCACGGTAAGGATGGTAACGTAAGAATCTGTGATGTGAAAACAGTGAATGATGTTTTCAAAAGACCTATTTGAAAATTGTGTAAATTATCTATGCATAATAGAGTTTAATCAGTATAATATTGTATAATTATTTAGTGCAATTTTTATTATATTATAATTATTTTTTTTGATGTGATATATTTTGTATTGGTGCTCAGTATTATTATTTTCAAATGAGATATTTCAAGGCGAAAAGTATGCTCTGATGTCAACGCCATCTTGTGAGTGTAGTAGCTAGCGGCAGAGTTTTTAATAAAGTAGTGGGTGTTGAATGTGTGCAGTGAAGAAACACTACATGTAATTAAAAAAAAATTCTGTGCTGTATCGCTTGGGTATTTACAACAGGGTGCCACTCAAATCTGGAAAAAAAATCCTGTTTTTATCTCATATACATTCGCAATATATAAGGAAATACACACACAGAACTCGTGCTAATTATAATGGAATAATAACACTCCATAGTTTAAATGAGTGGAAAAGGCAAGTTTCTTCAATAAACGTGAACTTCAACAAGAGGGAGTTTTTAAAAATAAAAATTTTGGGCATGTGCTCAAATATTTTTTTTAGTGTTCTCCACAAATATAAAACAGATTGCTAAAAAGCCTCCTCTCCCACCCACCCACCCCCAATTTCAGATGCTCCGCTTATTATCAAATAACTTATAATAATTATTACAATAACGATTTTTTTCCATCTGCCTTATATTTAGGATCATTCAACTCTATCGAAAATGTCTATTATTTTTGCTTCTTAGATTATGCATATTTTAACAATGTTTTACTACAACAGAAATGAAAAGATTTTCGCATAAGAAAAGTACCATTAGTTCAAATTTTTAAAGAAATTTCAATTTTTTCAAGAAATTGCTCAAGAATATTAGAAATATAAGAGAAACTAATTTTAGTCAGAATCAATTTATCCAGACAAGTATTTATATTATTACTGGTGGCAGATCAAGTAAAAAACTGTTGTTGTTTTTAATTAAAATCTATGTATTTATTTATGTTGTCAAAATTTTTTGGAAAACTTTTGCAAAAACTGAGATATTCTGTCCAGTAGAAAGAACATAACTTCAAAGAAAACTCAGAAGAACCAATAATTTACAAAAAAACAGCAAGTCTAGCTAGACTATTTTTTAATATTCTATACATTGCTTTTAGAATAACATCTATTTTCCATTCAGTAGATTTATGATTCTACTGAAATGCTCAATGGATTATGTGCAGTCTACAAGAACATACATCTAAATTTTTACAATCATTTTTTCACGGAAGTTCTTTGACGTGTTTTAAAATTTACATTTCCTCCATCTGTATTAATTTGTAAAAGTAACTTCTTGTCTAAACTGGATTTAAATTCCTTAAAATTCTGAAATAATTCTTGAGCAGTGTTAAGCCTTAAAAATAATGAATTCCAGTAAATTCTGGAGACTTTACTGATAGGTTCACACCAAAATCTTACCATATTATCCGTTTGGTATTTCTGAGCTCAATGCAGCTCAAAGCTTTGTCAAAGTATATTACAAATTTTTAAAATGATTTCTTAAGAGATTGCTCAAGAAAAGAAAAGCTATTTTGCAGCAAGTAATGTACGACATTCTTGGATGATCTACCGAACTTTATTATTTTTGCCGCCATTTTACCATTAATGAATATATTTCCGATATATCATTGAAGGCATTAAAATACAAATGTGACGCAACGAGTTTTAATGTCCGTAAAATTTCAACTTTAAATTACTGTTCTTGAACTAATAAGTTCGCAATTGGTTTATCTTCTATATTCCTTTTAAATACAACCTCCTGTATCAATTATACATTTTTTTACTGGCATGAAATTTTTTATGTTTTTCTTCTTTGGCATGTCTAATAAGTGACTGCCTTCTCATATTACTTACTTATCCTCATACAAAGCGAGCAGTACACAGCAATTGGATTTTGAGGAACTTTTTTTAACCCATTCAGCAAAATCAGGATTCCTCTCTTTATTCGTCCAATCTGTATTAATGACAGACTTTAAGCAGCTCATTGTTTTTTTAAAAATTTCTAATCTATTCTTAATAAGCTCCCAATTTCTCAAATAATAAACGAATCATTCAATAAACTCACGTGTAAATGACTAAACAATTCTGCGGATAGAATGCTGCTATTCTCGAACAATTTCAAGCAGACAATTTTTTTCTTTCAAGCAGTTATAGCAGTCTTGGGCACCCTAATAGCTGTAATCCGAGAATCTCATGGAAGGAGAACAAATGTGTCTTGAAAACGAAATTATGCTGATATATCAAGGGAAAAAAATCCCCCCAAGGGGGGGGGAGATTTCCGTGATTATACAGTCGTTTCACTTTTGGAGCTAAGGCTACGATATTTTATTCTTGCAATGTTCAGAGATCGACATTTTTTAGACGAGGGGGGGGGAAGGAAGCTTAAAATCGCCTGTATTTTTTCGGTTATATGGAAATTTTCAAATTTTCCAGCTTCTTTTCAATTTCCCTATATTTTCCGGTGCCGTGGCAACTCAGATACAACATAAAATTTATCTGAAAAATTAATTTCTTCTTACCTGTACTTACTGTTAATTAATGGTTATTCTCTCAATGCAAATTACAAAAGAAAAAAAATCAATGGTTTACGGATGAAAGCAATATTTCAAGAACAATGTTTGTATTACACTAAATTGATTTAGAATATTCAGTATCAAATCATGGTAAATAAACTTTTTATATGCATTTTTTTCCATTTAAAAATGTACGCATCAATGCGAACTTAAAAAAAAAATATATTATAACTGACTTTGTGACAAATTCTTGTATTATTTATATAATCGTTTAATAAAATAAGTGTATCTGAGAGTTCTCAAAAACCCAGGAAAACAAGTACAAAGTATAGTTTAATAGTTTCTTAAATCGTCTAAATAAAAGAAATTTTTTTTTATTTTTTAAATACAGTAGATAGGATATCAGAGTTATTTAGTTAAGTAATATTCATAGGCGACTTGCGCAGTCCCTCCTCTCTTATATTATTTTAAACTATTTTTTAAAAATATTTTAAACGTATTTAGCTATATTTTGATGCTGAGATTTCGGTGAATAAGGAAAATGACAGAGGAAGAAAGAATACAGAAAATGAACCGAAATTTAGTAGATACAAGACTGGTACTGCAAGGTAGTATGTCCTCAATAGTATTTAAATTTGCTCACTGCACATAGCTAAGTGAAGAATCAGAAGGTTGAAAGTAAAGTTGCTTATCTGTCAATTAGTTAAAAATAGCCCAGCAAGAATTTCTGCAGAGCAAATTTTATATTCAGCAAAATAATTGAATAAAATCCAAGACTAACCACAATGCCCTTCTACTTTCGCCTTTTTTCGTTTGCTTGTTTTATTATTTAGGTTCTATTTTAATACTTTCTTAGCAGAAAAACACCCGCTTAATATATATTCGTTTTCGTTTGTTAAGAATCGCACATCGGAGAATGTCATTTCATAATTTTCTTAAATACATTTTCAGATTATCACAAAAAATGTGCTCAGAAGTAAAGATGTTTTCATTTCATATTTTATATAATTTACCTTTTATTGAGAAAAAAAATGTGAAAGCATTATTGGATTCTAAACCAACAAACCATCATTGGTAGCATTATAAAATCTGTATATATTTATAGCTTTTTACGGTAAAGTTGAAAGAGCATTATAATCACGGAAAATTGGTTAAATATTTAATGGAACTGTTAAACGAAGTTAAAACTTTTAACAGAGGGTGGAAAAAAAAATAATTCAATGATTTAATCTTTAATTACGACGACATTAAAAATTCAACTAGAATAACCTACAAATTTCGGCAACAAAAATGGCAATATGTGGCTGACTATATGTTAAAATTTTTTTTAATACAATTGCTTGTTTTCTTTTCAAAATTACAATAGAAATTAATCGAACTTCATCATAGTAATAGAAATATATTTCGAGTTGATCAAAATTTATCAAAGTATTTAAAAAATATATATCATAAACTTAAATTTTGTGCAATAACAATCGATTTCTACGGTTATGCAAAATATCAGTCATCTGTCAGACAAAACTAAGAAAAACTTCACGTAATGCATCATATAAATGGTTATAAATAAACCTGAAAATTGAATAATTACACAAGAAATAAAAAATATGTACTCCAAATAACTTTTCAAAAATATTTTTGCAACTTTTATTGAAATAAAATAAACCTTTTAAAAATATATACATCTATCAGATTTTGAATCACAACAGATGTAAAATAAAAAAAGACAATTTAATACTTTTCTAACACACCATTTTTCAAAAACATTTATCTAGCTATACTTAAAAATCATTTGGAAAATAATACTAAAATATGACTATCACATTAGAGGCCTTTATTATAATATAAACATTTATCTTCGATCTTCAATTTAGATGCAGCATCACGAATTTCTGGTTCCAATGCATCAATTGAAATAGAGCTAAAATGAAAATTTAAGACTTTACATCCATGAGGAGGGGAGGGAACAGGAAAATTATTACACCATAAAATACATAGAAAAATATATAATATCATTCATGTAATGACTGAAATATTATTGAATAATTACACAATTCTATACCATAATTATACTAGCCATTAAGTTAATAAGCTTTTATAGAATACCACAATTATATGCTATACAACACTTTTTTTCTTTAAAAAATTGGATTATCATTACAGAACAGGTAAAAAAACAATACATTTTATCATTACATTTATCAAACACTGCATATATATTTTTAAAATTTGAAATAATCGTTTACCATATGATTATAAGACTATACAGATTAAAAAATCTGGCAAAAACAATTTTTTAAATATATAAATGTTATGTTAACAAGCAAATAATAATTATGTTAACAAGTAAATAATGTTAACAAGCATGGCAAAATGTTCATATGTACAATATGAAACTAATATTAAATCGTGTGATTTCATGCAAATTGATATGAAGCATAAGCCGGCATATTTTAAGAAAAGCGATAAGCAAATAAAATTATAAGAAAAAAATATGTTTTACCTTTGTTGAGGAAATAAAGCACAACACAATGGAGTGGCAAACACCAAACTGAAAGAGAGAAATAATACATAAAATGCTGTGGATAATACATTTTAATTATATATACACAGTAACAATTAACTGAACTTCTAATTTAATTTTGTTGAAAAGGGGAAATTCAGAATTAAAGTACACAAAAGAAAATTAAGCATTCATAAAAATTGTAACATATTGAAACTCTAAACATGATAAATTATTTTAGAGCATAAACGAGTAAATTTAAATATGCTTAAAGCCCAAATGATGCATAGTTTCTTTTCACTACTTAAGATAGATGAAAAATTCAATTATTTCTGTAGTGATATATCACACAAATCTTCCCCCTCCCTCCGAAAGAAATATATAAATATGATGATTTAATAATTACTTTGATCTCTTACATAACACTTTTATTTTTATTTTAACTAAAGATGCAAGTGTTTACTCCTTAACTATAGTCTGTATTTTGTGTAGGCGCGTCAAGGACAGTCGATTTCCCTACTCTTCTCGCTTTTAATCTTCTCCGTTACAAGAGTTTCGGCAAAACTTTTTTTCTCCACACTAATACGTTCCAGTAAGAATATGAAATTAGGACAAAAAGTTGGATTACGTAGCTACAATTTGAAAACTTGTCTATTACCAAAATAGAGTAACATCGGGAAGATTTTGTAAGTATTTAAATATTTTTACATTGTATGTTATAATGTAAAGAAAATTATAAATATATTGACGTTAAAAAATTAAGATAGCAATATAAACAAAAATAATTTATTCAATCTTTGAATCTGAAATATTTTCTTAAGTAATAAGAACCACAAAGCTGGAGTCGTCTCAGTTCAACTTTCTCACACATTCTTTAATAAAGGTGCTAAGAAAGCCTTGCATGGTGTAGAATAGTTACGAAATATTAATCTTTGCGAAATATTAATTCATTTTTCTCATTTTTTACTAAATCTACCGTGTGAGTCCTGGTCAATTTTTAAACAGTTAATCCCTGAAAAAGGGGCAATAATATCTGAAATAGAAGTTCCGTTTAAGACGCTTTTTTCCCCTAACTGATTGAAATAAAAATTATAGTCATAAAATCCCGTACCAAATTTGATATATTTAAAACAAAATGAGTTTTTGAGTTCGAAAAATAAATGAATACATTTTTATCCATATTCATGATAGTCAGAGTAAAATTTTTGCATGTTTCACATAGAAATAAATAAAAGAATTATAAAACATAAAAATATTTAATTTAAAGGTTCTTGCTTAAAACTGTCGCTTTTATTGAAACTGTTTTCGCAATCATCTTGTATATTGATTAAGATCCTTTACATTGAATCGTCTCTAATACCAGAATTAAACAAGTCCTCATTTTTTCTGCGTGTTTTCCTCATTTTTTTAAACTATCCAATGTTATGCATAACATCGTTTCACTGAGCAATTCCCTAACATCTGTAGTTATGAAAGATTGGGTTTTTAATGATTGGGTTCGCCTTTTACCAGCGCCCAAATAAGTTCTATATCGTTATATTGACACTCATAGGGTAGGAGTCTCATAGCTACATGTCCCATTTCGTATGCTACCTGATCAAGCTCATATGCTCTATATTTTTCTATGTGTTTCTTTAAAATGTTCAATAATTCTGGTCTGGTTTTGGTAGCATATTGAGGAATATTTTTGCTCAGAAGCCATGGCACAACGTTAAATTGTTTTTATTTTTTGTCTCTGCGGAGGGAGTTTTTCAGCTTATGCCGAATGATAACTCACTTTATCCATGACAGGTGGTTCTTCTAATCCTCTAAGTAAATCGAGAAACCACGTTTTAAAATCCTCCCTTTCATCTCGTGATAGTTAACTGTGGATTGAAATAAAGTTTTTTCTCTGGAATAAAGCCTAGATCAGCAGACCAATCTTGATCTTTTCCGTATGGGTTCTTTTATGCCTCTTTGGGAAGTCGAACATTGCCACACATATTTAAGTGAATGGTTAGTGCTTATCCAAGTTTCATCAAGGTATATCACAGGCCTGGCTAAAGAATCGTTTATTAGTGCTTTTCTCAAAAGTTTCATTCCAGAAACAATGATGACGTATCTTTAGATTAAAAAAATGCAACTATCACTGCACTTGTAAGAAAATTGCAAAAATTTCCATAATGATTTTGCGCATTCAGAAAAATTAACCTTTTCCCCTTATTGAGCTCTTAATTTTTCCATGGTTCGATTTTCTTTTCCGTCAGAAAATTCTTGTACACACGACACTTTTGCCAAAATCATCCATATCTGCGACAGGCTTTGTTCGTGGATTTCTCTTCTTGGCCGATTCGAAAACTGGAATGTTGTTCAGAGATTCAGTAGCTGCAGTCTTATCAACGTTCGCACAAATTCGCTGTATCTTTTTGTAGGAAACACACCTTCCGGCAGTTACATTCTAGGTCTGCAGAAACAATTCTCTTACCATAGCATTCGGCTTCGATGAATTAAATCTTTAATTAAATGTATAAATTGAAGACAATCATCTTTGACTGTCTCCGAACAGACCTTTCATAATAGTACACATCAGCTATATTTTGTAAAAAAAGAATTCATTTGTAACCTAGTATAAAATACAGAAAAAAATGTCGGAAGAACAAACTATAAAACAGAAAGCTATCGGAACACCTCAACAATACACTTCAATTGTAAAAAAATGGGGGGGGGGGGGCATTGTTGTCTTCGGCACAGTTGCCAAGGCAACGACATAGAAAATTTATCCTTGATGCGCCTACCGAAAATACACAGACTAACTATCGATAAATACTTTTAGATTTAAAACACAAAAAAGATAAAATAATAATAAATTGGTATTTGGTGACATAAAAAAATGCAGAATTAAGAATGTGTTACTTACAATAAACCACAAAGCCCGACTTGAAGAGGAGCATTCACCCAAGGATATTTCTGTAATGCAAGGATTTTACTACTTTAAAATAACATATTTATGAAAGTGCCAAATAACCTTTTACGTTTGAAACATTATAAACAATTAAACAAACAACGAAACAGTACAAAAAAGCAAGCTTCGTTCATCTATTATAAAATACATAAAAGGCAATATAATTTTTTTAAATGTAAATTTCATTCACACAAATTCCAGATCGATAGAGGGAGAAAAGCAAGATAAATTACCTTCAAAACTCCTTTTTTATCCAAATGATTCATAATAAATGGTGGAATCACTACAAAATGATGGAAAATTCAGTAAATAAACATAATTAAACAAACATTTTAACACCAACTTCATAGTTTTTTAGCTGAAAGTTTTCATCATAAATAATTCAAATTTTTTAAACACTTTTATTTTCACATTAAAATTGATTAAAAATACTTTTTTAATGTTAATAACATTCATAAATATTCTTTTATTCTAAAGACAGTAAAATTAATAGATCTTTAATGAATGTTAAAAATGAACAAATGTCTTTAATGAAATAGTGCTATTTGCGTAGAATGCAATGATGTGTAAATGAAAACATCTAAACATAATTAACTAGACTAGAAAAAAATTGAATATAACTTTAATTAAGGTCTGTTAACAAAGAAACATCCTATGACAATAAAGACTTATCTGATTTGAAACCAGGTTCATTTTTTATCCACAGAATTAGTGGCATTTAACTGATGGATATTCCTTTTCTTCAGTTTATTGAAAATAATGAGGAAACATTGTATTTTTTTAAAAGTCCAACAATTACACAGATGCTCTTATTGTTTTAACAAAATTTCCATGTCAGATGGATGAGGGATAATTAAGTAAATATATTACTTTGAAGCATAAGTAATGATGTAGCAAATAAACATTACCGTTTCTTGTTTTGAGCTGGGTATGTACCTTGAACAGCAAACTTTAAGCATTCATTATCTTGGGTTTGAATGATAACTGAATACTTCTGTTATTTCAACTAGAAAAGGGGTGATACTAGAGCAAATGCTAAGATGTAGTTTATCCGAAATTCTAAACAAGCAACTATAAAAACTGGCCCGATTCCTTTTATGGGAATTCACTTATTTCTGTCAGAATTTTTACCACAATAATATCAAAAGTTAATTTACATCAGCATAACAGAACAATATTTTCAGTCTTGGTATTTTCCTCAGTGCTTCTTCTTTTCTAAATAAAAAACAACGTTCAGTTCACTTTAAAATCTTTTTTTCAAATTCACTCGAAATTACTTTCGTAAAATGTTTCTTTCGATCTGCTGTTAAATGCATTTTTAAACTTAAATTATTGAATTACGGAATCTAAGAAACACCAAAACTAAGCCGCCATAAAATGAGGATGGACGAAGAATTCTTTATGTAGAAAGTTTTGCAGCTTTTCTTATGGAGATTTCCTGCACAAAATTGTCTTGATAAATCGCCCAATTTTGAAAACTGTTTCTGACATACACAATAATCAAATGTTTCTGCAGAATGTACAGCTCTAAAATGTCTTTGTAAATTGTAGCTTTAAAAAAGTAATCCACAGGCTTTACATGTGAAACATTTATCCGATTCTGGAGATTCACTAAGTTCGCTGAAACAAGAATTCAAGAGATCTATAATACAATATTGATTACTGTAATAACAAACTCATTACGAGGCAGTTTCCTTTTCAAGTTTTTCCCTACTAAAATATTGGAGAAATTCCCAGCTAAGATCAAACTGAATACATTCTACATAAACATTTTAAAATGCTTAATATCACTGACTAAATCATTTTTCCTAAAATGCAAAATATTGTTAGATGTGAATGAATGCCAGACGTGAGAAGTGATTTAAAGCAAAAAATGCCTCTTTATTTAGATAAAATAAGAAAGTTAGAAAAAGGCTTCTTATGTTTTTAATGTCATTAGAAGGTTTAATGTCAAAAAGTATAGATGCATTCTCACACTTGTTTGAATCAAAAAATGTCTATAATTTCATTTTAATTATATAGTAGTAAGAATTAGAATCCATAAACATAGCGCATGTGTTTTTCCCATGAAACAATAAAAATAAAGAAATATAAAAATGTTTCGCAATGCCCATTTACGATTTCAAGCAAACAGTTGAATACATATATTTCTTATATACCTCTCAGCAGACCATTTCTATCCTCTAACTGATGCAATTTCCTCTCTTTTACACTTTCTCCACAATGCCAATAAATACATTAACATATAATTTATACAAAAACTTTAAATTTTATAATTAATGAAAACATTCATAAGCCTCTGGATAAGTCATAATAATGTCGTTCTAAATTTGGGCTAGAAAAGGCTTTAGCATTTCAAAATCTTGTTTTCATTAATTAAAACACCATACATTTTCAATATATTATACTTAATTCAGTAAAATTGATTAATGCTAAGAATTTTAATGTATGGCAAAGCCCCCATTTTCACAAAGTAATGAAGTCAATGAAGGAATTAACTGTTAAAATAATCATTTCTTTAGCTACAGAAAAAATTCTTTATAATGCATTCTTTCCACAAACCTCTAAATTCCTCTGCTGAAAATTGGCACATTTTATTACTAAAATGCATACAAATAAGACTAAATAAATAACTTCAAACAATACATCAAATATTAAAACTTACACATTCCAGGCATAGCCATGCCAATTCTAGAAAGAACAACTTGAGTAATGGCCCATTTGGCAGCAGTTTTAGAATTACCCACTCTATTTCCATTTTTGTCAACAACAGGAATGCCTTCACGTATTTCTCTTAAAAAAAGATTAACTATTCAGATTTAAAATTAAAAACATGCAACAGATCAACATCCAAACCTAGCATTTGTACAAAAAATGTTATAGTACACTGTAATGTGCCAATTATTTAACAGCAAATTGAAAACAAATTCTGATATGCAAAAATTAAAAAAAACATCCACTACTATAAAAAACAGAAATATACCTTCCTTTCACAAAAAATAGTAAATCAAAACTAACAAAGCTATTCACTAAAAAACAGGTTTGAAGTATTTTTTTAGTAAAGACCAGATTAAAAATTTTAAAAATGCATTTTTTATTATTGCAACAAAAGAGAGAATAGGAGAAGTGGATATTCTTATGAATTCTGGAACAGCTATATGGATGTCACAGTCAGAGAAATCAAAACCGTATTTTTATTTGAATAACACAACATATAAAAAAGTATGTTAAAGATTGTAAATATAAGTAATAAAAGTATAATAAAAGTAATTTAGTTTATATAAAAAAAGTAAGATGTACATTGATGGAAAAAAAATCCCAACACTAGGAAGGAGCTGTGCTAGATAAAAGAAATTTGGTAGGCGTGTTTATACATCTGAAAGATGACGTCGATTCAAACTTCGAGCGACGCGCGTAAGTGTGGCCCTAGTAGCGACACTATGAACATGCAAATGAAGTTTGCTTTAAAATAAGCGGTGTAAGGTTCGTGATCGTTATTTACAATTGAGATTTGACGTAGTGGGTTAATGTTAGTCAAGGATGCCTCTGAGAAGACAAAGAAGCCATTATCAACAGCTTACTGAGTTTGAACGAGATCGTGTTGTAGGGCTACGAGAAGGTGGGTTTTCTTTCCGCGATATTGCTGAAAGACTTGGCAGGAATGTATCCACTGTGTATGAATATTGGCGGCAGTGGTCAAGGGAAGGTACTACCTCAAGAAGACCAGGTTCCGGGCGGCCACGTGGTACTACTGAGAGGGAAAACCGTCGTATTCGGCGTATGGTTGTGGCTAATCGTATTGCATCTGCAGCTGAAATTCGAGCTGCAGTTGGCACCACAGTGACACAACGAACTGTTACAAATCGGTTACTTCAAGGACAGCTCCGAGCCAGACGCCCTGTGCAGTGCATTCCACTGACTCCAAACCACTGCCGTTTGCGACGTGAGTGGTGTCAAGCTAGAGCTCATTGGAGGACGGAGTGGACATCTGTTGTGTTTTCTGATGAAAGCCGGTTCTGCCTTGGTCGCAGTGATAGCCGTTTGTTGGTTAGAAGGAGACCAGGTGAACGCCTGCTAGTGACCTGTCTGCGGCCTAGACACACAGGGCCTACTCCTAGAGTTATGGTTTGGGGAGCAATTTCGTATGACAGCAGGAGCACTCTCGTGGTTATCCCACGCACGCTGACTGCACATTTGTACGTCAGTCTAGTGATACAACCTATTGTGCTGCCATTCATGAACAGCATTCAAGAGGGTGTTTTCCAACAGGATAACGCTCGACCTCATACCGTTGTTGTAACCCAACATGCTCTACAGAGTGTCGGCATGTTGCCTTGGCCTGCTAGATCACCAGATCTTTCTCCAATCTAGCACGTATGGGACATCATTGGAAGACAACTCCAGCGTCATCCACAACCAGCATTAACCGTCCCGGCATTCACCGCCCAAGTGCAACAGGCATGAAACTCCATCCCACAAACTGATATCCGACACCTGTACGAGACAATGCATGCACTTTTGCATGCTTGCATTCAAAATTCTGGCGGTTACACCGGTTACTGATGTACCAACATTTCACATCTGAAATGGCTCTTCTCGCCAATGGCTCTACCTGTGATCTTGAAACTTTAATCAATTAAATATGTTACCTAGACAAATGTATTCCTAAAATTTCATTACTGTACAATAATTTTTTCTTGGTGTTGGGATTTTTTTCCATCAGTGTATAATGAAAGTAATTTATTGATATAAAATTTTAGCCAATCAACGAATAGTTTCTACGCAACAGCACCTGAATGTTTCTTATGGCATTTTAATCTGTACTGAATAAAAAACTATAGTCAAAAGTCTGTGCCTACGCTTGCAAGACGTTATTTCTGTCATATTTAGAGATTTAAAAAAAAATAGTAGATCAATATAAATAAAACCATCAGAAGTAGTCTTCCTGAAATCTTTCTCACATATTTTCCAATAAAGGTTTTATCCTCCCCCCTCCTCAGTATAAAATTTGGACTGTGGATAAAGCTGTGAATACCTAGCAAAGCATTACAAAACGACAGTAACAATATATGAATACTTGGCATGAATCTAGAATTTTTACTGAATTAATCACACTATGTTTTGGGCCTTCTTTAGACAGCTGATCAACATGAAAATCTGAAACAAAACTATAGTTGTACTTACAAGATAATACACCAAACTTCATTGATTTAAGTTATGTTTATGAGTGACTGCGTTTACATGCATGTAAAAATACAGATCGATAGTCAGGCAATCATTTTACGAATTTGGTTCAAATTTAATAAGTAACTATATTTCAGATGGTAAACTACGTACCAAATTTTGGTGGTGGAGGGTGAAATGCCATTTTCTCATACCAAGCCCGAATGAGTGGAGACGAGGAAAGAACTCGGTACCTTTTGGTTACGAGACTGACGCTCCACCTACCACGCTACCCCACCTTTTTGCGTACTGTAGTGATCGAATTCACTTTTATAGGAACAGCCAGACACATTTCTTATGTATGGTTATCATTCAATTTGATAGAAATTTACAAATTTAGTAGTGATTCCATACGCCAAATTTCAGCTGTCTAGCTCAATGCATTCTTTTGAGTTATCGGATTGACAGACATAATGCCAAAATCCGTTTTTCGGATTTGGGGGCGCCTAAAAAAAGAAGATTTATTAAAATCTCGAGTTCGAACTTTTTGGCGATAACAAGATTTCATTCATACTTCGCATACGAGAAAGTAAAAACTGAAAAACTAGATAATTCATATTTAAAATTATATGATGGCTTTGGAATTTTTTTTTTTTATAAATGTGAATGATAATGTCATTTTCCTAACATCATAATAGAATCTATTTTATTTAATACTTATTGCCATGAAAGAAATGTATTGCCTCACTGTTATGCCACTTTCGATAAAATGTTCAGTTTAACCCCAAAAGCAATGAATTTGATTTCCTAATAAGATGGCATCACATTTGGTAAACTTATTTTAATCCATATAAATATGTATAAAACTGAGACAGGTTAATTCAAGTACATAGCTACTTAGACTTAATAAACATTTAAAGGTCAAAAGGTCTGTAATATGATTCATAACTCAAATATATTGTAGTAGACGATGGATACGTCTTATTTCCAACAAAATTTGATTTGCAATTGATTTTTGGACATTCATCATTAACACTTCAGAACAGGTTTAGTAATTACGGTTATGAAAAACATCAAAATATATTCCCCAGGGCATTGTAATCATTCGAATAGTACTATCCAATTAACGATATTTCAGGAAGTCAGAACTCATAGAATATATTCCAATGAATGGAATTGGCAAGTAATCAAAGAATAATGACAGCACAATTTTATACTAATAGGAGAACAAACATATATTTAAACTTTCAATAACTTTCAAGCAATGCCTTTTCTAAAAATTATATTATATTATATATATATAAAGATTTGCATTATTTTAAATCTTCCAAACAAAATGTTCAATAATTCTTCAAATTTTAAATTTTATTCTCTACATAATTGTGCAAAAATTTAATTTAATAAATAAATAATAATGGCATGGTAACATTTCAAGAAGGTTGAATATTTGTAAAAGCTGCTGTATAAAAAAATATAGTAAAATAGTTATAGAGAAAATCAAATATTCCTTCTTAGGCAAAGTAGGATTTTCCCCAGTTGCAATTTGTAAATGGTAGTAAAAATCTAACAATATATCTATTTTTTTTATTAATTATACTGAATACCATTATTTGAACATATCCCAGCAACAGCGAGAAAAATTCATTACAGCAGAACTTTTTTTATTAAATATAAAAAGAATTTTGCTGAACATGTCAATAATAAAACAAACTAAAATTCTATCTCTCAAAACCGAAATAGAAGTAATCTCTTAAGGGAATTTGAGCTTAATAATGAAGAATATCATTCAAAATGCAAAATGTTAGCATATAACTTTCTAACAGGGCTTCTTTTTTAAAGAGTCTGCAAAAAAAACTTTATGCTTTGGCATATATTGTAATAACTGAATAGAATTGCCTTTGAAAAAAAGGGCATTTGCAATAGCAGGATGTTTCAAGACTTTTAGAGACAATATTATTTCGTAATATTAAATTTTAAACTATTAAAAGGCAGAGTAATTATTTGACACTAAAATATTCTGAAATCATAAAGAAAATCAAGCTTTAACAAGTAGGCAATAATGTGACATTTCAAATGGTAGTTTCTCTTGTATCCATTCAAAACAAAAAGTGTTCACAATTCTCAATCAAAAAGCTACGAAAGTTATATATGAAAAAAATTACATCTAAGTACTTACTTAAGTCGCATCATTGGAATGTTGACGCAGTTTGCAGCAGCTACAGCACAGAATGGGACAAAACGACCTATCAGAGGAGGAGCAGTCTAAAATAACAATAAATTAAAAATTAAGCTGCACAAAACAACGAATTAAAGCATCAAATTTTAAAATAAATGAAAGAAAAAAAACACAAAAGTTTAAAGATCATAACAAAAATTTCCAATTTCTCACAGTTGTTTCTACCTTGCAGGGAATTCACAGTGAATATTTATAAATGCTATGAGAAATCTGGGATTATATAAAATTCTTATTTTCTGTGGGGAGTGGAAACATTTTTTTCTTGAATACACGACCAAGAATTTATTATTTTTTAAAAGCGATAACTCCAGATTAGCTCAAGCATTTATTTAGTTTTGCTATGAGTTTTGAACAGAATTTCGGAGACAAAATATTTCTAATTTAGCTGATGAAAGTCTCTAAAATTTAAATAAGCTGTCCCAGTCAGTGCTTTGAAAAATTTGATGAAAGACATACTTTTCTTCTTCCACTTCTTTTTTTTAATGAAACATATATAAGCAAACACTTCTTCCTATTTGGGACAAGAAACATAATACAGAACTAGCTTGCAGGAAATATATAATTTCTAGCTAATTTCATGTTATGATAAAATCCATTGTCTACCAGATGACTATTTTTCTAATTATGTTTACGATATGATATCCTAAATCATCTTATTACAAACAAAAATAAGTGATACGCTCCATGCATTAAACTCACGGGTAGAATGTAAGTGGTACTTCATATTGTTCAAGGATTTTTAAATCTAAGACAATAAATTTTTTGGATTAAACAATTCTCAAGCATTATTTTCCGAATAAAATGCGTACACTAACATGTCACTTCCTATTAACTATTTTCCCTTCCCACTATTTCGTATACAAAGTATTCAGAATAATGAAAATAATTCGAGAGCATAAACATCTATATAATCCGTTTAAAGAGCAGCATGCTTCCTTTAGAAAAGCAATAGGTGCACTCATTTGAGATTCTAAAAAGTGAAAAGTATTAAAACTTCATATTTAACAATAGACAACACGTGACACCACCCCACACTTTTTTTTTTCATTCTCTTTGTAAAAAAACAGCATACTTTTCCTAAATATACAAAATTCAAATGTTGCCGAGTTTAAAAATATGAAATACCTTAAATGCATTTAAACAGCACTTAAGTAGATAGTATGCGACAGAAATCAAGTAAATACACTGGAATATGAGGATCAGTACCACTTCCGAGGTGTAGAACTACATTCATAGTTATTTTATTTATAAAGCTTAACAACATTTATTTGATACAAACACCTTTTAATCACTTCTTTCAATAAGAGCTTGAATCGGGTTGGTTGGTTGGTTAGTTAAGTTTCCTGGCACAAAAGCCAAACAAATGGTAAAAATTTGGTTCAAAGGGCTTTTCAGTAAAAGGATAATTATAAAATTAATCCATACATATTAAAACAGCATTTTAAAAACTTTCATGAAATGAAGTAAATTGCTTTAAAATCGAAATGTGGTTTTAAATAAATGTAAATGAAGCCTAAATAAAATTCAGCGAACCAATGATGTGAAGGAATTTATAAAAATTAGGGTGAGGACTGCCTCCCACTAGTTCCCGCATGTCTGGGGAAATTGAATTAAAAAACCGTAGCCGTTGATTATTAAAAACAGGACACTCAATTAAAACATGACGTACACTTAAAACTGCATGACATGTCGTGCATGTTGGACATGGTTAACCAAATAAAAGGTGTTTATGGCTGAATCGTGTATAATCATTGCGGAGTCGAGTTAATTTAACATTGAGCCCACGCACTGGGATGGTAGGCCAGAAACGAATCATTGGTTCGAGCGTATGTAGCTTGTTGGAAGTTTGTTGATCCCAAGACCGTTGCCACAACATATGGACATGCCGACCAAAAAATGTTTTTGCATCGCTATGAGGAAGTTCTCGCTGAAGAAGAAAGCTTGCCGCTTTTGCTGCAGCATCCGCCTTTTAATTTCCTAGTATCCCGAAATGACGCAAAACCCAGCAAAACAGATTTTAAAACTTCTGTTTTCGAGGATGCGAAGAAAAACCAGGATTTCCAAAGCAACTAGGTGTATTTGACAATTAAAATTGGAAAGAAACTCCAAGGCACTCATACTGTCGGTATAAATACAGAAATTGCGGGAGCAGGAAATTGAAATCACTTAAGGGCACACACTACTGCGACCAGTTTAGCAGTCAGAACTGAGAATGATGTGGGCAGAGTAATTATGTGTCTCAGTTCCTCTGCCGACATGTGCATTAGATTTTGAAAAGTCAGTGAAGACTTCTGTGTAGGAACAGTACTGATAGCGATGGTAAATAAATAGTTGCTGAAAAATAATCGGTGCTGTTGTAGATTCATTAAATCCTGAAAAAGGATTCAAAAATGCAAACTCTGGGATATCCCAAGGCGGGAAAGAAAAGTCTGAATTGCAACATTATGAAGTCTTGCGTCTTGAAGTAGGATTTTAATTCTCTCAAAAAGGGAAGAATGTGAGAGGAACGTGCATCATCAAGTCTCCGAAGACCAGCAGGAAGAGACAACTGACCAACAGGGTCTTTCGGTATCGACTGCACTCGGAAATAGTATTGTGCAGTCAATTTACGACGTCGCAAGTCTAAGGGAATTTGATTGCAGATCGCATACAAGTTTTCCACAGATGATGTACGGAAAGCACCAGAGCATATTCTAAAAGCAGAATGATGCACTGTATCAAGTCTGCGCAAAACAGAAGGCCGGACAGATCCATAAACCATGCACCCGTAATCAATGCGGGATAAAACAACGGTTTGGTGCATTCGGAGAAGGGATATTCGATCCACACCCCAAGAAGTGCTTGACAGCACTTTTAGGATATTAAGGGATTTTTCACATTTTCTCCGCTGATGTAGAATAGGCGGAAGGAAAGAGTTTTTTGTCAAAAGTCGCTCCCAAGAATCGCACGTCGTCAGAAACAGGCATGGCGTTTCCTTCAATGTTAATTATAGGATCTGGATGCATATTTCGCTTCGGCGAGAAATGTACGCAACGACTCTTTTCTGGAGAAAGAGAATGCCCATTTCTTTCACACCAGGAAACTAGTTTGTTCACTGCATTCTGCAGTTGCCGTTCAATCAAGTGCATATTACAACCTTACGCAGAAATCTGCAAATCGTCTACATATAATGTCCCTTGAGCAGATTGAGGAAGCAGGCATAGAATTTCGTTAAAGTGAGAGGTAAAAAGTGTAACACTGAGGACACTTCCTTGTGGAACACCCTCAGCTTGGATAAAAGGGTCAGAATAAAAATTACTGACACGTACACGAAAAATTCGAGTAGTCAAAAATTTTTGAATAAAAACAAGGAGATTTCCTCTAAAATAAAATTTTAAAAGTGTTTGAAGAATACCGTAACGCTACGCACGGTCGTAAGCCTTTTCAATGTCGAAAAAGATGGAAACAAGATGATTTCTGTTAACAAAGGCAATACGAATTTGTGTCTCCAGAAGAACTATGTTGTCGAATGTTGAGCGTCCTCGTCGGAAGCCACTTTGCAACTCATGCTTCTCTAACTCAAATACTAGTCGGGCATTGACAATACGCTCAAACGTTTTGCACATGCAACTCGTTAAAGCGATTGGTCTGTAGTTCAAAGGGTTAGCAGGATCCCTTCCCGGCTTAAGGATTGGAATCGCTATCGACTCTTGCCATTGTGAGGGACATTTTTGCTCAGGCCAGATTTGATTAAAATGTTTTAACAAATTGGAAAGAGAAACCTCATCTAAATGGCGAAGCAAACTGTAAGTGATTCCATCAGGATCAGGGCTAGCTTCACGTGCTTGAGCCAAGGCTTTCTTCAGCTCAAATAGCTTAAAAGCGCTATTGTATTCAAGAAATAAGCGTGTAGAAAAATTTAGATTACTTATTTCCGCTCTATTCTTAGTCACTAAAAACTTAGGATTGTAAGAATCAATAGCTGAAACTTTTTCAAATGCTTGCCCCAAAATATTGGCAACTTCTACAGGTGAGGAATAAGTTACATTTCCCGATTTCAACACAGGAAAATTCCGGGTAGATTCCATTAGCTGCCTTCACTTTCCTTCATAATAATTTGCTAGAGGTAGAGTACGTGATGGATGAAACGTATTTAAGACAGGATTCCCTCTGGGTACGTTGGCGAATGCAGCGAGCATAAGCTTTGGCTCGCTTAAATGCAACAAGACTTTCCGTTGTTGGGTATCTGCGAAATTTGTTCCACAACTGTTTTTGCTTCCTATAACTGTCACGACAAGCCTTGTTCCACCAGATCCTGCGGAATTTCCGTTGATGGGGTGAGCTTTTAGAGATACTTTTATTTGTGGCTTTCAGAATGCAATCGAGAGCAAGCTGTACTGTACTGCAGTCAAAATATCTGCCGTGTTAATCATACCATCAGTAATTTTGGCCAGTTGTGAGAAATTGACCCAATTCGCATGCTGGAATAAGAAACGAGATTGACCTTGAGCATTACCACCACTATCAAGAAGGGATACTATAATAAGAAAATGGTCACTCTCGTGTAAATAATTTCCAACTGTAAAATTTAGCAACGGTAAAAGCACCGGGGGAAATATAGCGAGATCTAAACTGTGAAATGCACGCCAGAGTTCGTGGAAATAGGTTTTCTCTTCATTATTCAGCAGACAGAGAGCATTATTAGTAATGAACTGCTCGATCTGTCGCTCGAGAGAATTTGTGCTACAAACGAACCCCACAAAGTACTGTGGTCATTAAAATCCCTAAGTAAAATAAATGGTGCTGGAAATTGCTCTAATAAATTGTCAAGATCTTTTTGACTAATAGAATCATTGGGTGGTAAATAAACAAAACAGACTGTAATTAATGTGTGTACATGTACTTTCACCGCCTGCAAATCAGTATGGAGTGAAATAGGTGAGCTCGGAAATGAATTGGAGGTCAGAATATAAACGCCTCCAGAATTATGCGAATTACTGTCCCAGTCTTTCCGAACAGCATTATATCCCCGCAATTTTAAAGGCATATTTGGCTTCAAGAAAGTTTCTTGAAGACAGATGAAAGATGGATGAAATTCGTTAAGAATGGTCCTAAATTCGTGTATCTTGGACCGAGTGCCTCAACAGTTCCAAGAAAGGAAAGGACCCATCAAGAAAACGTTGCATGAGAAGTATTTGGGACACTAGTAAGAGTTGTCGATAAGTCACAACTCATATGGATTTCATCCTCCTCTTCGAATGAATGCAGTGCAATAAGTTCGGGACTATTGGGCACGCCAATGACACTGGACGATAGATCCTTTTGGACAATACCCTTATTCGCTAGTCCCAGGGCGACAGAATTATGTAGCCTTAATACTTTAATTTTTTGAGAAAGATGTTTTTCGGAAACTCCCCGTTTCGACAGCTTAATTTTCAGTGATTTATTTGGTTTCCATTTGCGTTGAGATATCTCAGGTTTTCCAGCTTCTGGAGCACTAGTTGTGGATTTTTCAGTATACGTATCTGATTCCCAGGGGACTTACTTTTGTTGGTATTTTTAACGCAATTAGTGCAAGAGCAATTTGTTGGTGTCTGGATATTAACTTTACGCCTAGCTTCAGAGTATGAGATATTTTCTTTAAACTTAACTGACAGAATCTGTTTCTCCATTAACCAACGAGGATAGGACCTAGAAAATGAGGTATTTATTGTACACATAATTACCTTGTGGTACACGTTTTTCTATATCGGAACACTCCAGACATTCGTTGCTTTTTGCAGAACAACGGGCGCAAGTGTGTGTCCCGCGGCAGTTGGATTTCGAATGTCCAAATCATTGGAATTGAAAGCATTGGAGAGGATTTGGTATGTAGGGCCCTTAGGTAATCATACAGCCGACCTTGACACGTTCTGGCAATTTAGGTCTATTGAATGTCAAAATGAAGTGTTTCGTAAGAAGGAGTTGTCCATCGCGCCGAATTGTGATACGGCGTAAATGCGTCACTCCTTCGGGTTATAATTCTGATGTAATTTTTTCCAAGGTGTCATTGAATAGTTCGCCGCATGTTATAACGCTTTTTGAAGAATTAAGCGACGCATGAGCGCTTACACTAACAGTTATAGATCCCAATGCAGTCAATTTGATTATTTGTTGAGCTTGCTTGCTACTACCGACTTCTACAAATAAGTCGCCAGAGCGGAGTTTCCTAGTTTACATGACTTCTCCAAGTGCTCCTGTAATTCCTTTTTCAACTGAAAATGGTGACACATTGTTAAATGATTCATTTTTCACAGAAATTCGTTTTATAATAAAAAATTTGTCGAAAGGTTTTTCGAAAAGGTTCATATTCTTCTGTTGCCCACTGAAGGGAGGGGTTTTTTTTGCCCATATGACATTGTAGGTAATTCGGGCCCGGCGGCACAGCCCACCATGGAGCCCAACAAGGGATGGCAGCCGCCGGCTCTAGCCATACCAGCCGCGGTACTTACCATAGTGCTGACCAGTACCTATACGCTTGAAGATACACCCGGGGACAGTGACCACCCTTAACACCAAGTCCAAGGATTTACCCCTTCGCTTGATCCCTAGCAAACTAACGACTCAGGTGGCTAGCTACCAGCCGAATAAAGATCTCGGGACACCTCGGGATCGGGACACCCGTACTCACCTAAAGAAGGTGAGCCCCTGAGGAGCTTGAATCGGGAGACGAAAGGAAAAACATGTCTGTTTGCATCAGAACAAAAGAGAAAAGTAAAAATCCCTTCAGAGTTTTTACAAAGAGATTCAGATTAGGATTTTTAAAGACATTTTTCGACTTAGGATAAAGAATATACTATATTTTTGAAAGGAATGTATAGGTGTTAAGGATTTTTATCCGCTCGTGGCATGGGAAACAAAAGATTCAGCAATTTTTCTAAAGCACACCCTAGAAAGAATTAAATAAATAAAAAAAGAAAAAGAGGGTCAGAAAATAAGAGAACATTTTAAAATGAAGTAACATGGGCTAATTTATGATAAAAATTAAGAAATTGAGATTTAAATTAGATTAAGAAATACCATTACCTACATATATATTTTATTATCAGGATGGCATTAGGGCATGATAAAAAGAAATACAGAACGCCAAATAATCTTATTATATTGATAATAATCTTATTATCACGCAGTAGACTAATCCTGTTATAACTAATAAATGATCATTCAGAATGAATATTTTAATAGGATAGTGGGAAAGAATGAATTTGAATGTAGATCCAGGATGAATTTAAAAGTAAAAAGTTTTCACTTTCTTAAAATCATTTTTAAGATGAAAATAGATGAACTGCATCATGCAAATACTTACTAAACATAGTTTCATTAGATAATTTCTAATATGGAAAACACTTTCCTCACAAGCAGATAGACAGAATGTAAAATACTTTTACTTAAGATCACATCAGAACAAAAAAAAATGTTTATACCGAACCTTAATTGAAATCGAGTAATGAACGAAACTACGAACCTATCAAAATCAACCAATCTAGTTATTATTTACGAATCAATATATAAATTTATCAATGTATAACTCATTAATATTTAAACTTAATTCTATATAATTTTGCATTTCATATAAATACCAGAACAGACCAATATTGGTCTGCAAGCCTCCTATTAATTTAAAGATATACACAAATGATTACAGAAATCGATTGAATAAACTCTCCTTTACAAACTGACTATTGTATATTCAACAATTTGCATTTCACATAAATATAATAGAAACAAAGATAGGTCTAAACGAATAATTTCCTTTTATTATTATCAAAACAAGAACCCTGTATATAATAAAATATTGTCCAAAAATGCATAATGTCACTAATTCAACATTTAAAAAAATGAGTGATCTATTAGCAAATACAAAAAGATAAATCTCTTTCTGAAATTCTCAAAACATACAGGGACTAAAAGGCTATCTTTTTTACACATTTCTTTTAAAAAAAATATATATATATATACATTCTAAGATACTATTAACATTTGTAAGACTTCAATTTCATTTCAATTCATTCAGATTTTTCAGTCATTTTCATTCTGGCTCTTAAAGCACAAGTTCTATGAAAATTATTTGAAACATTGCAAAATTAAGAAAAGAAAACACTTTAAAGCATAGAAACAGAAAGTCCACACTAACTTACAACCGAAGTATGGAAGGCAATCTATTTTGTTACGAGATCTCTTGGTTGTAATAGTAGTACATGAAAACAATACTCATTTTCATGTCTTATATTTGAAAGTGTCTGAAACAATACAGACTGATTAGCAGCAGAGATAGGCTGCTTCAAACCCACCAGATTAGCAAAATGCATTGCATTTACATAATCTTCACAAAACTACAGATGTAAACATTCAATAGGCTTAAATCTGGGGACTGAAATGTTCTCATTAGCCATAAGAAGGTACACAAAGCATGATCCTTCTGGGAAATACTATTGGGAAATGAAGTTTAAGAGGCCATGTTACAATATTAATATGCAACATCAAAAAAGCTATAATTTTTAATTTTTTTACATAATTTTCGATGGTGTCTAAGACTTTTGGTGAATTCTGAATATTTTAAATTGTCATTTTAACGAATATTAAAATTGCAATAACTACCAAGAATAGTAGGCAATTTCTCAACAGTCAATGCACTGCAATAAACAAGGAAAATCTTAATTCAAAAATATGTTCCTTATTATAGCTAACTCCATAATGAAAAAAAAAAATGCCTATAAAAGCAAATACGATACCTTCACCAAACTATTCAGGCCAAGTGCAGTAACTAGAGCGCCAGAAGTTGCTAGAACATACGATACTCCTAACTGCCTAAAATTCAAATTTATTTTCAATTTATCTTATAAATCTAACATACTAAAATTTGCAATTAAAAACGCTTAAGGAAATAATAAAAATTTTACACTAAATTAAAAAGAAAAGTTATGTAGCATACTGTACAAATACGTAAAAGAAAAGAGCTAATTTCAACAATACACTTTTTTTAAGAAACTAAAAAACGCACATTTCCTATACCTGACGAAATAAACGAAATTAGCCCATTTATGCACTATAAAATAAAAAATACTCTTTACCCAGTAAATTGTGTCAAAATATGATAGAAAAAGATGAAATGTAATGTTTAAAAATGTTTAAATTATTTCGAAATTTATTTGCATGTAAATTTAGTTACACTTAGACTTACATCAAACCAATCAAAAATAGGAATAAGTACTTAAAACAAGTTCCCTATATCAAGAAATGGCACTAGATCCTTCTTAGAAAGTATCTGCATACATGGATTTTATTCAATTACTTTTACAAAAACTATGCAGTTTCCCATTTATCTGCATTACTACCACTATTCACCAGAATCTGATTCACAAACAAAAATTATCATGGAGTTTAAATATGACAATGATATAGAATTCAAAATTTCACATTAAAACTTAAATCCTTAATAATTAATCTAGATTCTATACAATCAACTAAATAAATTAAAATGAGTCAAGAAAATAATCTAAAGAATTCATAAAAAAATTACCAGTTTCAGGTTGAAGCCTTATCTTATCCATTAAATACAAAACAATTTTACAAGTTAAAGTACTTGTAATTTTTACCACATACACCCATCATATGCAGGTTAAAGCAATCTTAAAGCAAATTTTGATACAACAGAAAATTTATGACTGTAATACAAAAAAATGCTATTAAACTGAATAACACATTTACTAATTTGAAGCAGACATGCAATATCAGTATTGAAAAAGAAATAATTCGCTGAAGTATCTTCCAACGTGAATCTTTTTAAATGAGAACCAAACATGAGAATTTCAATTTAAATGACACATAGAAACTTTTGCTACACTATTGGTAAAATAAGTAAGGTATTTATAAGGTGGATAAGAGAAGTCAGATTTTGATACAATTAAAGATATAAAAATTAATTCAAAAAATATACTGTACTTTAAATAAACGTGAACATCTAGTTTCCTCATTGAAAAGCAAACTTCCTTATTAAGAAATGCAAAGACCTCTAAGAAGATTTTTAAAACATTACTATTCAAAACTCACATATTTATTGGCAAAAAACATAGCAAATAATAAAGCATCAGTACTAAAGCAATGAAAATGCGATGCAAATCGAAAGCTTCATTTAAAGCACTATATTTACCTGGCATAAATGTAATACATAGAAATTCCAAGCTAAAACTGACTTTTCAGTTAGTTCAAATCTCTTAAAATCAATGTCAACTGATAAGAGGACACAGATGACCATCGATTATGCATAATAAATAAAAGAATACCAAAAAAAATCCTAAACATAATCATTCTAGAACACCCAGATTCAAAAATTATATACACTTTCAATTAAGCCATTAGATCTTAATATTAGAAAATCCAAATATGAAAGAAAATTTTTTAAAATACAACTATAAGGCTTCTGAAATTTATGTTTGATTGAGAAATTGAGGCAGGAAGAAGTAAAAGAAATTCACAACTATAAACATGTTAACGGAAAAATGCTAACTAAAAAAATGGAGAGAACAATTGCTCCTAAAAAATTGTACAATAATTTATTAGAAAACCAAAGAACAAAAACTTGCAACATTGTATGTAAAATTTCAGATTTCATCAAAAAAATAAGTTATTAATGGAGAAATTGACTACAGCAGATAAGGGAATTTAAATTTTGAAAAGGAAAAAAAAAAAAAATTGAGACAAAAAAAAACACACACACACACCAGTAGTGCACAGTATTCTATGGATCATTGCTATTCATGAAATAATTCAATATTGTAGGAAATTATAATTATACTTAAAGAAAACCATTCTAGGGAAAAAGGTCTTCAGCAGCTGCCTTAATGATTTTTGGCAAAATTTCTAAACCTATTTAATATTAAATATCAAAATAAAACTATAATTTGTCATACTGTTATTGATTAGTGATGGTTTAAAATTGCTTTACTTAATAATAAAGTTTAGAATGGCTTTTGAAAAACAGAATACTCATCTCATTCCACTACACCACTTAAAAGCGAATAAAAATATATATTTTGAAAAACCTGCTTATAAACAATTAGAAGTTCTATGATTTGTTTGTTTTGCAATTACTAGCATTACAGATGCCGATAATTTTGCTAACTATAACATAACCAAATTTATTGACATGACTAATGAAATCAATTTCTTACTTGACTGGTATAGGTGAATCTCCACTGCGATTTGTATAATTCACTACAGCATTAAAAGACTGATTTATCCATTGCCAAAAGACAACTTGAGGTGTTGTCCTAAAATAAATAGAAAAAGAATATAGATCAAATGGAATAATTAAATCTTTCACCCTTTTATTCACAAAAAAACCTTTTTAAAGCATTAAAAATTATGCAGCTTCAATTCAACTTTACAAAATTTGATTTAAAATCAGATAATGATAATATTTGAAGTAAGGGAACATTATTACCACTGACATTTTAGAAAAGACAACACATCAGATGTGGTTTCTCATGATGCAAATGGTTTAATAGTTTCATTAAATTGTTCTTCAGAGATAAATTCGGTCAGTTTCATATATTTATTTATATGTATATATTTGAAAGTTTTTTCTACGATAGGTACTTGATAAAACTGGAAATATAGGGAGGGGAATAAAAAAAGCATAACCTTCTTAGCATAATATTTCAGCACTTCAGCGTGTGTCACGTCAGAAGCACAGCACGGACAGTGGAATAAAGGGGAGTGGTAACAAGCAAAACATATTGCTGTGCGAGTCATTTCTTGTTTATTTCATCTTTACACTAAAATGGTTAAGGGATTTGATCAAATCCTCTACTTTCAGTAGGGAAATCCTCTCACATATTTATCATTTTAACAAATCTATGATCATCTACCTTAGGGATTTGATTAATTCTTCATTCTTTGTCATTTTGCTGAGAGAAATTTTCATTTTCTTCATATTTATTTGTTATTAGCAAAAACATAATTTCTTACCATTGCAAAATTTATTAGAGATTTATTCATTTATAATCTGAGGACTTTTTTTAATAAATATATAATCATGTTTAGAAAGCATACATCTTTATCAGCATGTGTGTGCGTGTGTGAAATGTAAGAACTTGCAGTAATTTGTTTCCTCTTATATCTGTACTGCCTTATCAGTTGTGCATTATTGGAAAAACTACCATGGCATTAACAATTTACTAAAAAAATGATTTCAAATAAGATATTTTCTTTCAAAATGTTTTGAAAAAAAAAAATGCAATCACAGTTTTACTAATTTATGAATATCAAATACAACAAAAGCCAAAAGTAGGTCATCACTCCGAAACATATGAAAAAAAAGACTTAATATTCTCTGTAATGCATGTGAAACCTATTAAAAATGTCTTTTGAATACTTCTTTGCATTGTCCCAAAAAAAGATACCACCCTCCTCCAGGTATAAAGTAGAAACCCTTTTGCACTGATGTGAAAGCCAAGAGTACATGAATTTTATTTTCAGGAGCCTTTTCATTCCAAAATTTAAAACAGGGCTACAATTTTAGAAACAAGATTACTTACTAAGTTTCATTTATCTAAATTGTTGTGTTTTCCTCTTACAGTGTTTAGGTGCAAGCGAACACAAAGATTGAAAGTTGGTTAATTCGTTGACCGATTAGGTTCAAAACTTTTTTTTATTGGATATATAGTTTAAATGTTAAAACTCAACTGAATTTTATCAATGCAGCGCTTTGCGTTTTGAGATTACCACATTCACACACATTCGGATAAGCAGACAAAAAAAATTCCTAATAGAAATGGATTTTCATGATTTGATGCAAATCTAAAAATTTGGTGTAAAAAAATTCCAGCTGAAAGCATTTTATGATAGCTTGTTTACAAACAAATGCCAAACCAAAAATTTTTTATTCTTATGCTTGAATCAGGAAGATTCGGCAAAATCTCAAGTATGAATATTTTTGGCGATTACTTTTCTTTTTAAATTATTCCTATACGAAATAGTAAAAAAGTAATTTTACTGCATTAATTTATTTTAGGTATCTTTTAACATGAGTAACAAATGAGCAAAATAACTTAAAAGCAAAACGTTTATGATGCTCCACTTTCATATTTGAAAGCCTTGAATTATTCAATGTATTCATTTTTGAAAGCCCACAATGAATGTATATAGATAAAAAGTTCAAAACTTTTGCACAAAAATGTATTGAAGTAAAAATATTTAAATAATTCACAAATGGCAAGGCACTAAATAATGTTGAAATATAATTAAAAAATTTCCTACAAACATGTGTAGAAAAATATAGATCCAGAATGAAAAACCAGCACTAAAAGTTTTATATGAATACATAAAATCCTCTAAAAAAATGGGGGAATAAAGGATTTCCTCATACCTCCACACTGTTTAAACAAACAAAAACAGGTGAAAGAAGTGCCGAGTGAATGAAAAGTATATATTTTCTCTATTCTATCAATATTTCCCTAAGTTGAGATAACACATTTTCCACTGATTTATGGATTTATTGATCTGTTAACACAAAGAAAATATTGTTCATAATTGGGAAGTTCTAGAGAGGGAAAGTAGGATTTATTGTTTCATGAGAAGAAAAATATAAACATCTGGAGTTTTATAAAAATCACCAGAGAGAATATAATGCAATATTTACTTCTACAAATACAACTTCTTTTAATATTCCTGATTAATTCTGCCAAGACAAAAAAAAAGTTTTATTAACTTCATGCTGTGTGAAAAATTTATGTGTGTTATGTATGTTCAATGTGAAAAATATAAAAGAAATTTCTTTTTTATAGATTTATGTAAACATTATTTATCCAATAAGTAGTTTCTTAATAGTGTTTTCATTATTCTAATTTCAAAACATACCACTGAAAAAAAATTTTCTCATGCCCACACTCTCTTCATATTTCTTTTAAAATGCAGAATTAACCATCACTTTACAGCATTTTAGGAAAAGAAAGCATGCTTTTACTAAGTAGTTGAGATTTCTGCGGAAAAGATTTATTAAACCTTTGGCCTTTTGATATAGGGGATGACAAGAAACATTGTTCCAAATTTTATATGCTTCCACTCTCTTTGAAGGCATTTTATTTTTATGTAAGGATTCACTGACAGGAATAACAAAGAAACCAGTAAAATTAAATAGGAAAAGTTTCCCTTTCAATATTGCTTTCAGTTAAATTACCTTCATTTTAAAATAAATTTAAATCTTTTACAAACTTTTCTCGCAATTAAGTAAACAAATTACTTGCTTTCCTGAAATCTGCTTTATCAAAAACCATTTGTGTAAAGGACAGAAGTTTAATTTCACTTGTTCATTATTTTTTTGCAATGATGTCAATGGTAATTTAGACTGTAAAACAAAATTTTAAAACATTTGCAACTTTAAAAGTTACCTTTACTCACAATTTTGGTGTTCTTCCATAAATTTAAAGGCCTTATCACACGCTGAAATTTTGCCAGTACTTTTCCGTTTCTACCCTCAAAAAACGGTCAAGCAAGTTTCATAATCTACAATTTTTTCTAACCAGTTCGAAAATGTCGTCGGAAATATTGTCCGCAAACGAAATTCAACCAATCATGTGAAACTTTGAAGTGACGTCACTTTCACTGTCGTTTGCTAACGGAAAGGGCCGAAGATATTTTGCCGTGTGATAAGGCCTTAAGCCTTTTTTGTTGATGTTCTTCATGCTTTCAAAATTTGTTCAGAATTATTGTGCAACTTTTTAGTCTTGTTAGAAAACATGCTTAAAATAATTTTTTAAAAATCGATTAAAAATTTTAAAAAAAACTTGTATGGCAAATATATATATATATATATATATATATATATATATATATCAATCATTGAGAAGATAGATATTTTTACACTTTAAAATATTGTAAACAACATTTTTGTATAGTAATTCATTCAGAAGTTAATCCAAAAAACAAAAAAAAGGTAAATTTTTGCTTAATGAAAACTCTAATTAGAAGCTCAATAAAATCGTTCTGTGGCACACACTCCCACACTCCAAATATATATGCGTGAAGTTTTGTAGATCTAAGTTTCAAGAGTACCAACACACACAAACATCTTTAAGTAATATAAAGAGGAACAATAAGATATATTTGGATATTTTCCTGATGGACAGTAAAGCATAAGAAAGTGGTTTGCTTTCTAACTTTTGCTGGACATGAGAGGGAGTAACTGATAGGATAAAGGATTCTTTACAGTAAGCATGGGTTTTAATAAAATCTGGCTAATTTTTTATCATTGACCAAGAAGAAACCAGTAGAATACAGTACATTTGTTTAGAAAAACATGCTTAAATTAAGAGAATTAGGATGCTTAGTAAGAAATGGTTATAAAAATTATGTACCTTTAAGCACTTTAACTATAAAAAAAAATTAAGCATCATTATACACTGCGTGAAAAAAGTAGAAGGACAGTAAATCTTTTTGTACATTTTGCTTTAATTTTACTGCTTTTGATCTGATTTTTTAAAGAGGTTGTTTTTTTAATGTTTTAATTTAAGTTAGGTGAGAAATTTTTTGCTACCTCTATTTAAGGTTGAGAATTCAATACTTAACAACTTTCGGTGTGTGAAAAAAGTAGAAGGACGCATCCGAAAAATTGATTTTTAAGCTGTTGGGAACCATAAAGGTTGGTGTACTCTTTTACTTTTAATAACTTTATGTCAAGAATAAAGAATTTAGTTAGAAATTCATAGTTTTTGTTAGTTTTAAAATGCCCAGAGGAAAACCCTTAACTGAGTTCCAGAAGGGCCAAAAAGTTGCCGATAAAAATGAAGGAAAAGGTGCAAGAGAGATTGCACAGCAGCTATGTATCAGTCCTAATACTGTTTGGAACTTCATAAGAAATCCTGAAAGTGACAGAAGAAAAAAGAAGACGGGAATTCCAAAAACACTTACACAACACGATAAAAGAAAAATTATCCGTGAATTCAAAAATACTGGTGGAAGTGTCAGCAAGGCTCAATGACTATCAGGGATTACACATGTAACCAAAAGAACTGTCTATAACTATATAAGAAACTCAAAAAAGTTCATCTTCAAAAAACGGATGCCCCATCCGAAGTGGAATGAAGGACACATTAAGCACCAACTGCAATGGACTAAAGACTACATGTACTGGAACTCTGAATGGATCTCAGTTGTACTTTCCGATGAGAAAACATTTAATTCGGATTGTCCAGACGGTTACCAGTACTATTGGCACTGCCTTGGAAATGAAGAGGCTATTCTACTCGACCAAAGTGGAGGAGGTGGTCTAATGGTTTGGTTAGCAGTTGGTTATGGAGGTAGAATAAATCTAGTTTTTCTAAATGGCAGACAGAGCCTTACAGACTACATCCAGACTCTGAACTCAAATCTTCTTCCATATGGCACTAAGTAAGGAGGAGGTAACTGGAATTTTCAACAAGACAGAGCATCAATTCAAGCAGCAAATGGTGTTAAAAATTGTTTTGCAGCAAACAAAGTTCGTATTTTACAATGGCCTACCAAAGTCCTGATTTCAACATTGTAGAGAGAGCTTATGGTCAATGATTCTACGTCGCGTTTACGAGGGTGGAAAACAGTTTGAATCTGTAGCTGAACTGTAGAAATCATCAGAATGTGTATGGGAAAAATTTTGCCAAACAGAAATTTAATCTTTATATTGTTCAATCCCCAACATAATCTTTGAAGTAATTCGAACCAATGGAAGAAGAATTCGATATTAATTAATGTAGTACACTCATTTTTTTAGAAGTGTCTTTCTACTTTTTTCACAGATTATGACATCGTCAAAACTGATTTTTTAAATTAAGTGTATTTTTTTTTAAATGTGTCCTATTTTGTTTTATGTAGATGCAGGTATCTGCTTGTAAAAATTTTGCATGTAAAATAATTATTTAAAAAATGCTGTATTATTCATTTATTTAAAATATTCTATTGTCCTTCTACTTTTTTCACTCAGTGTACATGTATCCATATGTAAACTATTTATTTTTTAGGCATAGGATTTTTTTATATATATAATAATGAAAAGGTTTAACTGAAAAAAAGTTTTTTTTTTTTTTTGGTTCAGACAAAAACAAAAATCTTAAAAGTGGAAAAAAAATATATCAAAACCAAAAAATTAAATCAATTTTTATAAGATTAATAATACAGATCCGTAAAATTTTTTTTCTATACTTTTAAAAATTAATAAATAACCAATTTATTTAGACCAATGCATCATTCCTGAAAATTTAAAACTGATGTAGAAGCATAACCATGTTCAAACATCTTGATTTTTATATATGCAACAACAAATAAAATTCAACATAGCTGGAAGGCAAAGTGTAAATTCTCTCCTACACTATTTCACTATATTTACAAATTTGCAAACTTATAAAGTTAAGAACAAAGCATCCCAAAATGTCTACCATCATACCAAAAAATACAATTGTTCAAAAACGGTCAGGCTATTTTTTTTAATGTCTTATCACTTCTAAAGTTTAGAATAGACTGATTTCTTTTTAATGTTTAACATTTCAAAAATGTGATAAAAACTTGCTGTTTAACTTATAAACAAAAATTACTTTAGCTTAAAAAAATATTGAAAAATATGATCATATATTTTGTTAAAAAAGATATAATGTATTCTTATATATTATATAAGAAGTTGTTAAAGCATATTAAAAATATAAAGCTTTAACAACTTCTAGTTTTCATAAATAATAGAGACAAATTAATGAAATTAAAAACGAGACAGTTCTGAAGTTAGAAGCAAAATAAATTTTTTAAAAAAAATGCTAGTTCAAGGGGAGGGGGGGAGTCAAAAAATATTTTTCTAAGCGAGTGGGAGACAATATATTACACTGCTTCAAAATTTTACAAAACTCATCAAATACGGATTCTTCTGTAATGCTTTTAAAACTTTTAAGTTTATATTATAGCAAAGAAAGCATTTTTATTTCTATATTTATCTCAAAAATAACAGTGGTGTAATAAAGTGACTGAACGATTCAAAGAGGCAATTATATTGATTTGAATTTCATTAAAATAAAAATCATTCTTACAAATTATATCCAAAACTAAATTAACAAAACTAAAGGGAAGAAATGCCTTAATTCAAATAAAATTGGTGTAATTCAAAAATTATTTTTCTAGCATTTAAAATATACAAAAATAATTTTCATGCAATCATGCTTTGATGTTATAGTGACAACAGATTAAAATTCTGTTCTTATTTTTTAAAATTAAGCATTAAAATGAAATTTTGATGTATCCACTCTTAGTGGATACTGAATACCCAAGAAGTTAACTTCCAACTTAAATAATTTTTGCTGTGCATTGTTATAACAATTAAGATAAGCTTTTATATGTAAAAAGATATTCCATTTTATAAGAATTATAAAAAGGAAAAATCTTTATGAAATGATACAATCTAATTCCTAACGAACAAAAGTTTTGAAAAGCTGTTTTTTATAACATGTTAAGCACAAAACTAGCAGTCATTTATTTATGTATTTTTTCCGAAATAAAAATTACATTTTGGTAAAACTGGTCTAACAAATAATTATTTAGAAATGGATGTTGGTACACCAAGAAAGAAATCATGAGCATAAAAAGCTTAAGCCTTCAACATCATGATTAATGTTATGGTTGAAATATCCTCATATTAGATTTTAAGACATTGATTTATGTAATTATCCACTGCAATAATTTACAATTCAGTATAGTACATTAAAATTCATCTAATAGTTCCAAAGGATTGTTCCAAATTGCATATGAAAAAGAATGATGATTGAATATGTAATATACTAAAGAGGTTTCACTACAAGCATTTTTACCATGCTCAATATATCTCTTTAGCATCCTGCTGTATTCTTATTTTCCATTGAACAGACTAATCTACATATTCTTCTTTAGCATCACCAACACACACACAAAAAAAATACTAAACACATACTTAGCAAGGATAACTTAAATAAGTTCTTCAACATCAACTAAAAAATCTTAAAAAAATTTTTGATGCTTGAGAAATATTTAAAACAATTCTTCGAACATTTTTCGAGCTGCAACAAGTATAGCAAATTACATATTTTCTACTTCCAAGTACCATTCCAGTATTTTAATTAATGGCAGTGCACATTGTTGAAGAAAGAAGGAATGTGTGTGTGGGGGGGGGAGGTTCATTAAGCATTCTCTTAATGCCTGGAACCCTCAGTATTTTTTTCTTTTTCATCCTTTTTCAAATTTCTCCCTTTCCTTGGTTTTCTTTTCTAATACATCTGATAAACAAGACTTTATGATTGCTTTCAAATTATCATATTGAACATGTCGGGTAACTAAGTTTGTATGCATTTCTCTGGAAAATCAAGCACTTTTATGAACCTATTTTTTTTTTTTTTTTAATTAAGCACTCTTTAAAGTGCTTAAAAATAATTTTCAAACATAAGCATTTTTCATGATGCTCTACACTTTGGGAATGACTGTGGATTTGATATCCAGAATTACTAGCTTAAACAGTTTTATTTAATACTTCACTACATATAAAGACTTACTTATAAAATGCTAGCATACAACCAGTTATAGTCATATTCATGGGAACTTGAGCAGACATACGTCCAATCAATATCATTTTCTCCCCAGTGTCTGGATGAAAAGCAGAATCATATAAATGTTTAGCACGCCAGATCTCATCTTCACTAAGGTTTACCTTCTCTCCTTTCCTAGGAATATTTTTAAAAATAAAATATTTTAAAAGAATACTATATTTTTATTAAACAATAATAATTTTTGAAAATCAGATCTTTAGAACCTCAAACACACAACTTGCAATTATTTGTATCTTTTAGAATTCATTCTTAATAGATAAACATTCATTCCATTCCAGTATTAATGGAAAATAAATATTATGGGAAAAATTGTCCTCGAGTAATCAATTCAACAATCATTCTTAAAATATGAAACAAAAGAAATATTAAAATTAGAAAATTGCACTGCAACAGAAATATATTATACTGTAATTATTTCCATAAACAGAGAAACAAAATTAATTCCAAGAAATAAAATAATTAAAATAAAAAAGCCACTCATAAAATGAGAACAAAAGTATAAATGATTCTGATAAATACATAAGATGAAAAATATACTATAACAATATTAATACAAATATTTTAAGATATTATTATTTACTAATTTTCCAAAATGACTCAAAAGACAAAAATGCCTCTACAAAAATTATACAATCAATCAAAAACCAGATTTAATGTAATTGTTTAATTAGACAGAGAAAAAAAAACACGGATTCATGACATTGAAAGAGAGGTATTTATAAACTGAGAAATAAACTTTGATTGCCAATAATTTTTTTTCAACAAATACCAAATTAAATTTAAACAAGCATTTATGATTTCTTAGAAAAAAATCACTGTCTAAATAAAATAAATTTTCAAACCTGCATTGTGTTACAATGTCCTTTGCTTTTTCTAGTTCAGAACTACTACAAAACAAATTCAAAGGATTGGTAGTTGTGAAGAAATGTTTTGCTCGACCCCAATAAGTGTTTTGGTCCCATCTGGGTTCATTGATATTGATCTGAGACATGATGGAATCTAATAAAATGAAACTAGAAATTGAACAAATATCAAAAAATAAATTAAGGATTATATAAAGTTTAAAAGTGAATTAATTCAAAAAATAATACAAAGACTAAAATAATAAATTTAAAAAGCAGCAGATTAAAATTTAAAAATAGCAGGATTACAAAAAAAAGTAGTAATTTAACATGCAAGATTTTTAAAAAAATTAATTTATCTATTTAAAATGGATAAAGAAAATTTAGACAGCAATCATTAGTTGAAGTACTAATTCTTTTTTAAAATGATATCATAACTCCATATACTAATTTAAATTTATTTGCACAAATCATTATTTCAACAGTGACCATAACAAAAACTATTGGGTCGTTCGGAAAGTAATTTCGTTTTTTCCTGACAAAGGATTTAATTGCATTTTTCGCACCCAATTTCATACTTAAACCGCAAAATCATTTTATGTTTTAAGAGCTGATATAGCAAGGCTTGAGTGTGAAAAAGTGCAGCTGATTCTTCGCAGTAGTTTTTGGATGGTGCCCTTTTAAATATGGAGAGCAATAAACAGCATTTTCATCAGTTTTTTCTTTTTTGCTATATAAAAGGTAAAAATGCTGTTCAAGCCAGAAATAAATTAGCCAATATGTGTGGAGAAGATGTGTTAACAGTACATCAGTACCAGAACTGATTTGCAAAATTTTTCCTTCAAATGAGGAGGCCAAAAACCACCTCGATCAGTTTTTTTTACAGCAAAGACCAAAACTTTTATGAGCGTGTAATCATGTTACTACCAAAAATATGGCAAAAGGTATTAGACCAGAATGGCAATTTTATAATTTAATAAATAATTTATTCATTAAACGAAAATTTCTTTTCCTTTTGACAAAAAAATACGAAATTACTTTCCGAACAACCCAATAGAATGTGCTCGTAATTGAATATATTTTACAAAATATATCAAATAGTGCCAGAATGCACTCTAAATTACTGTAAAAGTACAGTAAATTATTTAAAAAAACTAATTACAGAATAATAGCAATACATAGTCTGAGAATTACAGAAATTAAAAAATAAATCTTTATATATTTATAAAATGGAGATGCCAATTAAATAGTTACAATTATAAAATGGAGGTGTCAATTAACCACAGGTATAAGAAAATCAAGCAGAACAAACTGTAAATTCAGTAAAAAGATAAGTTCTAATATTGAATGCTTATTTTCCATATACCTTATAATAGTAAAAGAGCAAAGAATTTCAATATTCATTCATGGAATTTTTATATAACAAACAATACTACCAGAAATTATTTAAAGAGTATATGTGTCATAAAAATCTATTAAACAATTATGCTAAACATAAATATCAGTAATTTTTAAGAAACAATTCAAGACAAATTATATAGTAATTTTTCCTATTTTTCGGCCAAAAGAAAATTGACAAAAATAAAATAATACATTCAATCATAAAAAAAATTAAATTATGTCTTATTTTAAGAGTATCATAAATCTGATTGCAACATTCTAATTACCAATCTTTCTTTCAAATAAAAAAGAGTAAATATAAATAAATGAAACGCAAAAGGAAATAAAACACTTTCTTTGTGAAATAAATCAATAAATGCACAAAATAAAATGTACATGTTTATAAACATATCTTTATACAGAGTAGATACTAAATCATCAATATTTCTTAAGCATTTTATATTAAATTTTATTAGCAACTTAAATTTCAATCATTAAAATATTATCTAAACAATTTTCTTAAAAATAATGACACAAGGCTCAATTCTACAGACAAAATTTACAACTTCTTCAAACACTGAACATCAAAAAGGAACATTATTTCTATATTTCAGAAACATGGAATTTGCATGCAAGTAACAATTATTCATTCGTTTCAATTCATGGTAGCATAAAACTAAATTGAATAAGTTGGATGAATATCGACTATAATAGAACAATCTAAAATTTGTCAAGTTTTGATTTATATTCCAAACTTAATTTGTAAAAAAAATTTCTCAAACATGTAAAAATCTTTATTCTCTTTTGTGTGCGTTTATGCAAAAAAAAGTACTTTTCTCTCAAAAATTAATTATACAAAAACAATTAATCAAGAGCTGCAGAAAAATTTGAATCCATAAGAGGCTTTTTTTAGCAGAACAGATATATTTTCAAGAATTCTTTCCCCAATAAATGCAAAAAGAAAAAAAAGGCGCCGTAACAGCAAACAGAAAAATATCCGACGGCGCAAATTTTCGAAGAATACATAAAGTTAATGTACCCCTCTTAATTTTTTTTTCTTGGGACACGGAGCTCCTTAGCAGGCATTGCACTTTTTTTATGCGGAAGAGTATACGAAAAAATACATCGTTTCAGGAACAAAATATAAACACATACACACCTGGATATGCTGAACAAATTAATATACAACACAAAACTTTCCCCAATCAACAACACCTGTCTGGCGCTTTACATATTTTTATTTTGCTTTTCGCTCGGTACAGTTATCGTGTTGCCAATATCAATTGTGTTAATAATTGGCTTTACTATGAAAACGAAAGTGCTGCAGTTCTTGACTGCGTTTTAAAATTATTTATTAGAAAATAACTAGAAAATGATTTTTTTTTCAATAAATATATTAATAAAGTATTTAGTTAATTAAATCCGAAATTTTAAACTAGTTCTATGAGAATTCTCATTTTTCAAAAACATTATAATTTATCACTAATTTTAAAGTTATTTGAGCAATTATTTTAGTATGATAATTTAAATTAATTCTAGTAAATTTAAAAATACAAATAAGAACTATATTTGCAATCCATGTGAGATTCCATACGAAATTCGCATACCCTGCATTCGTCTAAAAATTGCATTAGTTCTGAAGCACTTAAATGGAATTTTATTCAAAATGAGCATATTGATATCAATTAAGGTTGAATGTACATGTTTATAGAAAGAATGATGTTTTTAAAGAAATAAGCTTTGATTTCAATGCATGCAAAGTATTAATCACTAAATCATAATTTTAGAAATAATACATCATTTGTCAAATTGTAAGTGAAATTTGGCATCTGGCTGTTTTCTGGATAATTATCAGTTTAAGAGCATGCGCAATTTCCCAACTTTTACTTGCTTCATCTGTTGTTAGTTTTATCGAAAATAAAAATATGGCACCTGCGTGGAATGTAGGTACTGAGAGATTTGCCTATGATATGTTTGTACAATCATGGACAAGATTTAAACTTTCGCCAGAATATATTCCAAAAACGGACTGCCCAAAGAATACCTATTGCTCTTGCAATTTTATCAATGGAATATCACGAGGAGTTATACATCTTCAGCTCATGTACAGAGATAACTGGAAACGAATGTTTGAAAGCAGATATTCTATAAACAAATTTGAAAAGATTGAGCATGTTTCGGAATTTCTTTCGGCGTTGACATCTCTGTCAGATCCGACTATTACAGGTCCTCATAAAAATCTGAAAAAAATGTTGTACAGCTGCGCAATATTTGCGGATTTAGTTCTTTTTTTAGATTCAAAGGGAAACAGAGATCACATTGGCGATATGCCCCGAGTGTGGAGCGAATGTTTTAAAGCCAATTTACAAAAAAAATTTGAAGAAGAAGGAGGTTTTGCCATCTTTACAAAAGTCTCTTTAGTGGCATATGATGATGTCACTTTAAATAGAATTATATCTTTAAGTTGTTTCCCTTATGGTGCTCATGAACTTCCCAAACTTACACAACCTCATTTAGGGAAGGTTGCTATGAATGACTTGCAAATGACAAGTTCTAAAAATACTCTTACTGGCAATATTATAATAGCACCTGCTACAGATACTCAAGCTTCTAGTGAAGAAGCTGAAAATCCTATCGTGCAAAAACTTGTAATAACACCTGCTAGTGCAATGCAAGCCGTTAGTGAATGCGGTGAAAATTCATTGGTTAAAAAACTTGTTATAACGCCATCTGAAATACAAGCAACTAAGAGGAGAAGTGCTCAAAACGTCCAGGCAAAGTCATCTAGCAATGGCCGCAGAAACTCTAGACATAATGACAAAGATTTAAAGACTACCTTAGCCATTGAGTCTGGGCTTGGTTTTGTACCTCATGAAGAAGTAGTGAAAAATCTTGGTCTTTCACCTGGCAGTATTATACCTCCGGCTAGTGTTGAACCTCCTATAAAGGCTATGGGTCAGTGTCATATATCTTCAGAAGATAGAGAGGAAAATGTTAATGCTGAGAGGGAAGAAAAGAAAGGGAATGTTCCACGGTGGAAAGACAGGAAAATGCAAAGATCACGAAATGCAGTTGGCCGTCAGTCTTCAGTTAATCATTCTAAGCATGTAAATCTCCAAGGGCAGTTACATCCACCCAGTTAAAAGTTTACTGAGTGCATCACAATCATATTAAGTACAAACAGGAACAAAGCTCAAGTGAAGTAAACTAAATGAATGCACACGATTTGATACTCGAAACTGGTGACGGGAGTAATTTATATGTTTTGAATGAGAATGAAGTGTTTTGATGAGAAAAGGCAAGTTAGTAATTTAAAATTGTTATGTTAGCTATGAAATCTTTTGCAATATTTGATTTTTTTTCAGTAATTTTGATACAGTTAAGCATCATAAGACTTAGAATCTCATTTCTGGCAATATTACGTAAGCGTCTTGTTTTATGTAACTTCCATATAATAATTTTCTGTATTCTTAATTTGTTCTGATCTATTAGTCTCATTTCTGTTTCTTTATATTTATAAAATAAATAACTAGGGCAATATTTTGTAGTATACCAGTATAAAATTCATCAAATTTGGATAAATTACCAGCAGTTATATTCTTTATTTTTTATTAACAAATAAGGTTTGAAAATTGATTGTTAATTATTATTTTTATCTAATTTGTGCTTAGATATTAAATTTTTATGTCAAATAATTTATCAAAATTTAAATTAACTATCTTGTATCCTTTTAATGATGTTGGATACTTTAACTATAATAAATTTAGTTATTTTCACAATTCCATAAGAAAAAAGCTAATATTCTGACCCATTCTTCAATTTAGACATATATCTTGATATGATATATCATATATGTCTTGACATGATTTGTTTAACAATACCATCTGTTATTTTTGAGATGTCTGTGTTTCATCTTTGTTTTTAGATGTTTTGGTTCAAAAATAATTTTAAATAAGTAAAAGTTTATTTGATCAAATTTGACCTCCAGAAATGTCAGATTAGATGTATTAAGTATATTCATTTTTTTAAAATTTAGTGAATTGCATTGTTTCTCTGATTTTTAAAAGTTCTTTTACAGATATTGTGCAAATTGCACCTTTAAGGTAAAGTTTTTATTTACAAAAAATTTAAAAAATTGAGACTGATTTTTCTTTCAAATGGCCTAAATTTTGCTAAAATGTATGATTATAAATTTATGCTTTTATTATTTTTTGTTGCTTTAAATTAATGGTAAAATGATCTCAGTAATGTACTTAATATTGCATTTTCAACCAGCCATAAAACCACCATTAATATTTGTATTTTTTTATTAATTAATGAATCTTTTTTTTAAAAAAAATGTTTGTTTTGGACAATTAATCATGGTGACTTGTTTAATAAATTGCATCAAGAGTATTTTGAGACATCTTTTGATAACTTTGTGTAAAAAGGCTCAAAATTTAATAATTACCATAACTGAGCATATGAACTGGAAAATAAGCTAATTTATCCATTTATGAAGTGAAAAGTTGTCTTTTAAAATGTTGCTTATGTATAATTATTTTGGGGGTTTTTTGGACGAGGTATAAATTTCCAGTCAAATTGCCGATATATAGCAAGAGTAATTTTGTGAAATAAAATGTGAATCAGTGTAGCAGGTATGGAATATTTAAGGTTTTTTAAAAATCAAAATCTATTTGATTTTATCCTTATATCCATGAAAATAATTAAGTTCTCTTGACTGTATCTAAAATTTAATTTCATGAAGTATAAATGAACTGAAATTAAATATGTATAATGTGGCATTTTCATCCAGCCATAAAACCGCTATTAATATTTGCACTATTTTTAAATTAATGACCCATTTTTGGGGGAAACAATTAATCATAGTGATTTGTTTAATAAAATGCACAAAGTGTATTTTGAGAAATTTTATGCTAACTTTGGGTACAAATACTCAAATTTTAATAGTTGCCAGGATTGAGCATATGAATTAGAAAATAAACTTATTAAATCCATATATGAAGTGAAAATTTGCTATAAAATTTGCTATTTAAAATATTGTTTGTGTATAATTATTTTAGGTAAAGATTTTTTTAAATGAAAATGTATTTGATTGTATTCTTATATCTATTAATATTATTAAGTTCTCTTAGCTGTATCTAAAATTTAATTTCATGAATTATAGGTAAACTGATTAAAATGTTCTAGTATTTCCTATTAATAAACCAGCATTAATAACCTGTTGTTAAGGTAAAATAAGTAGTCTTAGTATAATTCTAGTTTTAATTTCACTAGATTTGAAACTTGAAAGGAATGACAGTGTAAATGACTGTTTATAGTATGACTCCCGTTCAACATTTTTTTGGTTAGTGTATATGAATTACTTTCCCTTGTCTAAACTTCTATAATTGTATTTTATAATGAAATACCTTTTTTATATGAAAATTTGTATTTCTTGGCTGTTTATACTGTACAAAATCCTTTGTATTAAGTATATTACAATATTCCTGACCGCTAATTTTTGTGCTATCCATATATTGCTACCTCTTTAAATTTTCATATTGTTAGTTCTATGTTAAACCAAAACGAGCTATTTATTATCCCTTTAAAGAAACAGCATGTGATCTTGTGTAGAAAAATAGGTAAGGCTTCACTTTTTTAATGAATGTTGTTCATGTGTAGAAATAGAATTTAATTTCATTGCTCTGAAAAAAACATATATAACTTTTAAAAATGAAATGTTAACTTTTATTGAATGGTGAAATTTTTCTTTAGAAATTTGTTTGGTCTTTTCTGTGAGGAAATTGTACTCTTATTTATAAACAATAAAATGATCTAGAATACTAAGGGTAGATTGTTTTTTCTTTGAATATCGTTTTAAAATTTTCTAAACAGGTAAAGCATTTTTTTAAGTTCTAGATTATAAAACAAGTTTATTAATGTAAAACTATTTTCTTCATTTATTCAATAATAATGAATTAGATTCTTATTAATTTCTAACTTGAGTTTGGTTGACAGTATTTGTTTATTGAACTAGTTTCGAACTGGAACCACACTAGAAGCTAGTGTGGAATATATATATAAATCAAGTAAATAAGAACCTAAATTAATTTTTATTCTTCACAATCTTTAATATTGATGTTGATAATAAATGTGGAAATTGTAGAATAGCTCGATCTATTTCCAAAGTTGTCACACAATTAATAATGCAATACCTTTAAATATGGTGCACTAAAGTACCAGACAGTATACTTAACATAAAAAGACTTGCATGTTTCCTATATTTTAGGTAAATATATGGATTTTTTTTTTTTCCTTTAAAAAGTGTGAATATTTATATTTCTGCAAATTGCTGAATAAGGAATTTTTATGCATTACAGGTATTTTAGAAATTCTGTTTATAAATATCCATGAACTCCCATCCTATGCCTTGTAATACAATAGTATTACTGATGTTATAGATATGTAAATTTACTAATAAGTGTGTGTAATTGTTTCTTTGTAAACTAGCTGTTTATCACCTGCATGGAGATTCTGGATATAAAATGTGTCATTATTAATGAAATTATCATAAATATGCCATTTTGTATATTCTGTTGAATTGTAATTGATGTACTATTGATTTGATTAATGAAAATCTTTATCTTGTTCTGCTGTTTCAAAGCATTTTATTTATGGTCTAAAGGTTTTTGTTGTGATTTGCAAATTCATTTATGTATAGTGATATCATTGGTTAGGAGGAGTTCGATTTTCGACTAAGTCAACTTTTCAAGCATCCTTTCCTGAGTTGTCTCACATTATTACATTTATTTGTTTAGTCCAACATATATAATTTATAAGCCTTCCAAAATCATATTAAATTATACCTCTGTCTTGATTATTGAACATAATAATTTTAGCCATTCATGATGGGGGGGGGTTAAAAAGAAATTAAATAGTGTGATTACAAATATAATTTTTTAAAATTTATCAACATAGTCGTAGAATGTTACCATATTATTAGTTATGAATATTTTTGAATTGACTGGCACATATTTGTCTCAAAAGGAATAATGTTTTGTTTCATTTCTAGTATTCTTAACATTCAAAAATAGAACTAGAGTATATAATCTGAAATAAAGCCCAGATCCATGACATTTTTTGATGTCCCTTTTTTTTCCTGTTTGCACTCTTTCCAGACCAGAAAAACATTCATTTCACCGTAAATACAGTTCATTAATATGGTTTGATATTTTTGCTCTATAACATGTGTGTACAAAACTTCATAAACAATCAATAAAAAAAAATTATTGCAAACGTTGTGTAAAATTACTGGTAAATAAAAGATTCTATTAAACTCCATACCTTCAATTATATCAATGTTGTGTTCAACTATCATAATATATATATAATATTCATTTCATATACAGGTAATTGATAAAAACTTTTTAAGGTCTCCAAAATGTCATCTCGTATAGATATGAAAATAATATATACCTATAGTAAAGTGACTATGCCAAATTTATTAATATAGGTGATAGTTTCCTTTGAAGTAAAATAAGGAAGTTACAGAATCTGAAAGAGATTGTAATTGACCAAGAACTCGACTTAGAAAAATGTCCCTATACTATAATAAAAATGCAGGAAAAACTTTATAGATTTTCTTTTCATTTTTAAGTCTAATCATTCTTCCCAAGTACAGAAAGATCAATATTTTAATATCAAATATGTCTTCCAGTTTTGCAGACAACTTTATGAAACTTTACTTTTTGGCTAATTTCCCTAATTGTTTTAGTTGTTTTTTGTAAAGTCCTTGTTTCACCATTGGAGACATTATAATCAATCACAATAGTCACTGTACTATATGTACTTGTTACTTCTGGCTATGTGAGATGCCATTTTGAATTTAAAAGTTTTAAAAGGACTTTATGCTGGGGAATCGAGTTTAAGAAAATTGTGCTACCAGCACCCAATTGCTTTCATTACACCATTGAGTCAAATGCCTTTATCATGTGGTGTGAAAGTTAACAGAATATAAGATTCCATTTTGTCATCATCTTTCTGGCATGGTTGTAATTTACGAGTGCCTTTTTAACCTGTTTACCGGGTAATTATATTAAGTACATTTTGCATTGAAATATTTATCATACCCAGTTCAAAGGTTAATTTGAATTCTAGTAAGTTTCCTAGAGAGGATTTTTAATTCATATTTTTCATTCAGAGAAATTGAAAATGAAATGTCTTTGTCGTAGTGTTTGATTTTTTAGTGAGCATCATCTCTCAAATTGATTTAAAAAATAAAAATAAAAACTGTGTATCAATATTTTGTGTTTTATAGAAATTGATGAAAAGTTTTTGAGAAAAAGAAGGGAATCCTCATCTCTTCCTTAGTTGCTTTCTTGTTTTATCTTAATTAGATAAGTTACAAACGAAACTGCCTTGTCAATAGATGGAAAAGAGAAATATACCTAAGGTTTTGAGATCAGTTTTTCTCTTGTAATCAAAAGGAGTTAAAATTTAAAATTCAAATTTGGTTGTTATGTTCTTCAATGATACTCTTAAAAAAGAAAAGTAAATCATTGGAAATTCATTTTGACTTCTTTGAGATTTTGGATTAATTCCACATACTGAAATTTTTGAATAAACATAGTTACTGCAAGCTTATTTACCAATGAATTTCCCAAGTTTGATCATGGATAATTATTGAAAATGAAAATGGGAAAAATT